>JAQNBH010000016.1:1772508-2032508 GCA_028752905.1 Cladorhizidae sp. MBARI D1340-BT2 | reverse complement strand
GAGAGCACATCTCTGATAATAGAGAGAGCACATCTCTGATAATAGAGAGAGCACATCTCTGATAATAGAGAGCACATCTCTGATAATAGAGAGAGAGCACATCTCTGATAATAGAGAGAGAGCACATCTCTGATAATAGAGAGAGAGCACATCTCTGATAATAGAGAGAGAGCACATCTCTGATAATAGAGAGAGCACATCTCTGATAATAGAGAGAGAGCACATCTCTGATAATAGAGAGAGAGCATCTCTGAGATAATAGAGAGAGCACATCTCTGATAATAGAGAGAGAGCACATCTCTGATAATAGAAAGAGAGCACATCTCTGATAATAGAGAGAGCACATCTCTGATAATAGAGAGAGCACATCTCTGATAATAGAGAGCGAGCACATCTCTGATAATAGAGAGAGAGCACATCTCTGATAATAGAGAGAGAGCACATCTCTGATAATAGAGAGAGAGCACATCTCTGATAATAGAGAGAGCACATCTCTGATAATAGAGAGAGAGCACATCTCTGATAATAGAGAGAGCACATCTCTGATAATAGAGAGCACATCTCTGATAATAGAGAGAGAGCACATATCTGATAATAGAGAGCACATCTCTGATAATAGAGAGAGCACATCTCTGATAATAGAGAGAGAGCACATCTCTGATAATAGAGAGAGAGCACATCTCTGATAATAGAGAGAGCACATCTCTGATAATAGAGAGAGAGCATCTCTGATAATAGAGAGAGAACACATCTCTGATAATAGAGAGAGCACATCTCTGATAATAGAGAGAGCACATCTCTGATAATAGAGAGAGCACATCTCTGATAATAGAGAGAGAGCACATCTCTGATAATAGAGAGAGAGGGCACATCTCTGATAATAGAGAGAGAGCACATCTCTGATAATAGAGAGAGAGCACATCTCTGATAATAGAGAGAGAGCACATCTCTGATAATAGAGAGAGCACATCTCTGATAATAGAGAGAGCACATCTCTGATAATAGAGAGAGCACATCTCTGATAATAGAGAGCACATCTCTGATAATAGAGAGAGCACATCTCTGATAATAGAGAGAGCACATCTCTGATAATAGAGAGAGCACATCTCTGATAATAGAGAGCACATCTCTGATAATAGAGAGAGAGCACATCTCTGATAATAGAGAGAGAGCATCTCTGATAATAGAGAGAGCACATCTCTGATAATAGAGAGAGAGCACATCTCTGATAATAGAAAGAGAGCACATCTCTGATAATAGAGAGAGCACATCTCTGATAATAGAGAGCGAGCACATCTCTGATAATAGAGAGAGAGCACATCTCTGATAATAGAGAGAGAGCACATCTCTGATAATAGAGAGAGCACATCTCTGATAATAGAGAGAGCACATCTCTGATAATAGAGAGAGAGCACATCTCTGATAATAGAGAGAGCACATCTCTGATAATAGAGAGCACATCTCTGATAATAGCGAGAGAGCACATCTCTGATAATAGAGAGCACATCTCTGATAATAGAGAGAGCACATCTCTGATAATAGAGAGAGAGCACATCTCTGATAATAGAGAGCACATCTCTGATAATAGAGAGAGAGCACATCTCTGATAATAGAGAGCACATCTCTGATAATAGAGAGAGCACATCTCTGATAATAGAGAGAGAGCACGTCTCTGATAATAGAGAGAGAGCACATCTCTGATAATAGAGAGCACATCTCTGATAATAGAGAGCACATCTCTGATAATAGAGAGAGCACATTTCTGATAATTAAACCTGATACACCACAGGCAACTAGTGCAACAGGTGTACTCTGACCTTAACTTCTTGTCCTGGCGTGGCGTTCCTCCGTTGGCTGTGTCGCTCTCTCTTGGAGACATGATCTTCGAGCTTAGCCAATTGCACGAAGTGCCTACTCTGCAGAATACTCTTCTTAGGAAAGGGGGCAAAGTTCAGAATCTCCTGCAAATAAAGAAATATTGAAGAGATGCAATTCCTTACACCTCGTCAGTGCTATCTGTACACACACACCCTCATTAGCACCCGCTAAGTTGACGTCGTTTGTCATCTCCCTCCACCACACCTCTCTATATTACTACACCACCACACCTCTATATATTACTACACCACCACACCTCTCTCTCTCTCGGACCTTGCCACACACACACACACACACACACACCAGGTGAAGAGCCTCCATGTCAAAGCAATGTTTAGCGATGGCCTTGATGAACTGGAAGAGGATGAACTGGTCGTGTTGCTTGAGGATGGCGTTCTGGTAAAGACTGAGTACTCCTAGGCTGGCCTTGAACAGAAACTTGATGCCCTCTAGTAGGAAGCAGTCCATGACACGCAAGGCTGACTGCAAGTACACCAGCATGGGGTCCACAGACAGACAGGCAGGCAACAAATGACTGCCAATATAAGAACTAGTGGCACATGCTTACACATTATATTAACTAGAGGCAGGTGCTTGTAATTTAAGAGATAGAGGCATGCGTCTATAACTTATAATAGCTAGAGGCATGTGTTTATAACCTATAATAGCTAGAGGCATGTGTTTATAAGAGCTAAAAGATGTGCTTAAAAATTGTAAGAGCTAGTGGCATGTGTTTATAAATTATAAGAGCTAGAGGACGTGGTTATAAATTATAAGAGCTAGCAGCACATGCTTATAAAGTATAAGAGCTAGCGGCACGTGCTTATAAATTATAAGAGCTAGCGGCACGTGCTTATAAATTATAGGAGCTATAGCGGCACATGCTTATAAAGTATAAGAGCTAGCGGCACGTGCTTTAAATTATAAGAGCTAGCGGCACGTGCTTATAAATTATAGGAGCTATAGCGGCACATGCTTATAAATTATAAGAGCTAGAGGACGTTGTTATAAATTATAAGAGCTAGCGGCACGTGCTTATAAATTATAAGAGCTAGCGGCACGTGCTTATAAATTATAGGAGCTATAGCGGCACATGCTTATAAATTATAAGAGCTAGAGGACGTGGTTATAAATTATAAGAGCTAGTGGCACGTGCTTATAAATTATGAGCTAGCGGCACATGCTTATAAATGAACAAGAGATATATGCACGTGCTTATAAATGAACAAGAGATAGATGCACGTGCTTATAAATTAATGAGCTAGCGGCACATGCTTATAAATGAACAAGAGATAGATGCACGTGCTTATAAATTAACGAGCTAGAGGCACTGTGCTAATAGCTTATCAGGTCACATGCTTAAATACTGGAAGAGCGTTTTACGTGCAGACTACGCACAGGTTATGTTTCTGTACCTCTGTTGGCATGGTGTCAGCAAAAATGGTGAGGAACCAGTTGAGTGTGACAAAGGTGATGTCAATGCCGTGTCTCTCCAGGTGCAAGTTCAGGCGAGGAAGCTTCTCTGCCAGGAGGTTCTTCATTATCATCTGCTAGGTAAAGGGGACAGTTATGGATCCGATCATTTCTGGGTGTGGTTTACCTGATCAGCTCGTACTCCGACCAGCTTTGGAGTGTAATAGTCGTGGGGAAGAAGCTTCTCAATGATGGCAATCATGAACCTTTAGGGAGAGAGAAGGGTGGAGGAGAGAGACAAGTTTGGGGCTAGGGCTTGTGTATGCTAATACACCAAAATATGTCTGTGCTAATAATAGACAATGTCTGTGCTAATAATTATGTCTCTGTTAATAATAATATGCCTGTGCTAATAATAGTATAACAATGTCTGTGTTAATAATAATATAACAATGTCTGTGCTAATAATAGTATAATAATATGTCTGTGCTAATAATAATATAACAATGTCTGTGCTAATAATTATGTCTCTGTTAATAATAATATGCCTGTGCTAATAATAATATAACAATGTCTGTGCTAATAGTAATACAATAATATGTCTGTCTGCGCTAATAATAATATAACAATGTCTGTGCTAATAATAATATAACAATGTCTATGCTAATAATAATATATGTCTCTGCTAATAATAATATAACAATGTCTGTGCTAATAATAATACAATAATATGTCTCTGCTAATAATAATATAACAATGTCTCTGCTAATAATAATACAATAATATGTCTCTGCTAATAATAATAATATTATAATAATATGTCTGTGCTAACAATAATATAACAATGTCTGTGCTAATAATAATATAATGTCTGTGCTAATAATAATACAATACTATGTCTCTGTTAATAATAATATAATAATATGTCTGTACTAATAATAATATAACAATGTCTGTGCTAATAATAATATAATGTCTGTGCTAATAATAATACAATACTATGTCTCTGTTAATAATAATATAATAATATGTCTGTGCTAATAATAATATAACAATGTCTGTGCTAATAATAATATAACAATGTCTGTGCTAATAATAATATAACAATGTCTGTGCTAATAATAACATAACAATGTCTGTGCTAATAATAAATAACAATGTCTGTGCTAATAATAATATAACAATGTCTGTGCTAATAATAATATAACAATGTCTGTGCTAATAATAATATAACAATGTCTGTGCTAATGATAATATAACAATGTCTGTGCTAATAATAAATAACAATGTCTGTGCTAATAATAATATAACAATGTCTGTGCTAATAATAATATAACAATGTCTGTGCTAATAATAATATAACAATGTCTGTGCTAATAATAATATAACAATGTCTGTGCTAATGATAATATAACAATGTCTGTGCTAATAATAAATAACAATGTCTGTGCTAATAATAATATAACAATGTCTGTGCTAATAATAATATAACAATGTCTGTGCTAATAATAATATAACAATGTCTGTGCTAATAATAATATAACAATGTCTGTGCTAATGATAATATAACAATGTCTGTGCTAATAATAAATAACAATGTCTGTGCTAATAATAATATAACAATGTCTGTGTTAATGATAATATAACAATGTCTGTGCTAATGATAATAATATAACAATGTCTGCGCTAATAATAATATAAAATGTGCTAATAATACTATAATAAGTGTCTGCTAATAATACTATAATAATGTCTGCTAATAATACTATAATAATGTCTGCTAATAATATATTACTTTCCTGGTCTAGGGGGCGTGGCATGGTAGGAAGTAAGATGCTGGTTGTGGGAGTGTCTAAAAACCTGCCACACCTCTTGCCAACAATTAATTAACCGATTGAACGCCAGTTGTGGTTTGTTGTAATAGCTACAAGTTTTTTCTAATTAGAATGGAAATGCAATGACCTGCAGTCAGTTTGGTTAAGCATCAGCTCTGTGGAAGTAAGCAAACAATAGCTACGCAGTGCTACGTGTCTACATCCAAACTTATACCAACCAACTCCATCCAGGAGCACCTCCTTGCTCAAGAGCGAAGGCATTCAGAGTGACTCCTGTTGGGCACAGGTGCCTGACTACTGCTTGCCATTGAAGAAGAACTTCCGGCAAAAGCCACGAAGAGACGAGTCACAAAGGTAGTTGTGGTTGTCAGTCATTATAAAAATCGCTTGCCCCATACCGGAAGTAAAGTTTTATACTATTTAAAATCAATAGAGCAGTCTATGGGGCATTTTCAAAGAAAGGGTGTGTAGTTCAAATTCTTTAATTAATATATTAAAAAACACACAACACAACGCGATGTCCAAATTTGCACTCATGTGGCATTTAATCGGTCAACCAGCTGCTTCTGGAAGAACTCCACCTCCTAATGTTATTACGTGTATAAAAATAGCTGCTATATAATGCACACCCTCCCATATATGCGTGTATAACACGATTCTATATAATGCTCACCTATATAGAATACCACCTGCTATGTGTATAATATACAGCTGCTAGGACACATCAACACAACTCACCAGAATGCTGTCTCCTCATCGAGGAAGAGAAGACCCAGAGCTGCAATCATGTTCATCCCCTGCACCAGTTATCACCATCATAACCATCACAATCTTTACACCGTCATTTTCACCATACCATCACGATTATCACACCATCGCAATCACCACACCATCATAATCATCACACCATCATAATCATCACACCATCGCAATCATCACTCCATCGCAATCACACCTCCATCACACCATCACAATCACACCTACCACAATCATCACACCATCACTATCATCACACCATCGCTATCATCACACCATCATAATCATCTCAACATCACAATTGTCATACCATTACACCAATAATTATCATACCATCAGTTCACCACACCATCACAACTGTCACATCGGCACAATTATCACACCATCATCATGTGCACACATGACATGTCATGTGATCCTCACCTGACAATAGCCGATGTTCTTGTCATGGTGACTGAAGGCTAGCAAGACATTTGAAAGTTTAGGGATCTGCACACATTACCACAATTAAAGAGGGTGTGACAGGAAGTGGGTGTGACTGACCCCTGACCCATTGCTCCTGAAGTGTCGGTTGTTGGGCAGAGTCCTGTGCAAGTCGATCTTGATCTGCTTGTCCATAGCACTCTACACCATAGCAACAGACAGTAACCTCCCAGTACATTACATGGCATGGACAGTAACCTCCCAGTACATTGCATGGCATGGACAGTAACCTCCCAGTACATTGCATAACACAGACAGTAACCTCCCAGTACATTACATAGCACAGACAGTAACCTCCCAGTACATTACATAACACAGACAGTAACCTCCCAGTACATTACATGGCATGGACAGTAACCTCCCAGTACATTACATGGCATGGACAGTAACCTCCCAGTACATTGCATGGCATGGACAGTAACCTCCCAGTACATTACATAGCACAGACAGTAACCTCCCAGTACATTACATGGCATGGACAGTAACCTCCCAGTACATTACATAACACAGACAGTAACCTCCCAGTACATTACATGGCATGGACAGTAACCTCCCAGTACATTACATGGCATGGACAGTAACCTCCCAGTACATTACATAGCACAGACAGTAACCTCCCAGTACATTACATGGCATGGACAGTAACCTCCCAGTACATTGCATGGCATGGACAGTAACCTCCCAGTACATTACATAGCTCAGACAGTAACCTCCCAGTACATTACATGGCATGGACAGTAACCTCCCAGTACATTGCATGGCATGGACAGTAACCTCCCAGTACATTACATGGCATGGACAGTAACCTCCCAGTACATTACATAGCACAGACAGTAACCTCCCAGTACATTGCATGGCATGGACAGTAACCTCCCAGTACATTACATAGCACAGACAGTAACCTCACAGTACATTGCATGGCATGGACAGTAACCTCCCAGTACATTACATAGCACAGACAGTAACCTCCCAGTACATTACATGGCATGGACAGTAACCTCCCAGTACATTACATGGCACAGACAGTAACCTCCCAGTACATTACATGGCACAGACAGTAACCTCCCAGTACATTACATGGCATGGACAGTAACCTCTCAGTACATTACATAGCACAGACAGTAACCTCCCAGTACATTACATAGCACAGACAGTAACCTCCCAGTACATTACATAGCACAGACAGTAACCTCCCAGTACATTACATAGAACAGACAGTAACCTCCCAGTACATTACATGGCACAGACAGTAACCTCCCAGTACATTGCATGGCATGGACAGTAACCTCCCAGTACATTACATAGCACAGACAGTAACCTCCCAGTACATTGCATAGCACAGACAGTAACCTCCCAGTGTCCCACCTACCCTCTCTTCCTCTTCCCTCTCCTTCCCTAGCAAACAAAGGTGGACGGGTCGCTCTCTCTCTCTCTCTAGCTATGTATAGTGTGTGCTGTATAAACCTTCGGAGGAGAGGGGGTATTCTCTCTAGCTATAGTGTGTGCTATATAAACCTTGGGAGGAGAGGGGGTATTCTCTCTAGCTATAGTGTGTGCTATATAAACCTTGGGAGGAGAGGGGGTATTCTCTCTAGCTATAGTGTGTGCTGTATAAACCTTGGGAGGAGAGGGGGTATTCTCTCTAGCTATATAGTGTGTGCTATATAAACCTTGGGAGGAGAGGGGGTATTCTCTCTAGCTATAGTGTGTGCTATATAAACCTTGGGGGAGGAGATGAGGTATTCTCTCTAGCTATAGTGTGTGCTATATAAACCTTGGGAGGAGAGGGGGTATTCTCTCTAGCTACTGTACAAACCTTGTGAGGAGAGGTGGTATTCTCTCTAGCTATAGTGTGTGCTGTATAAACCTTGGGAGGAGAGGGGGTATTCTCTCTAGCTATAGTGTGTGCTATATAAACCTTGGGAGGAGAGGGGGTATTCTCTCTAGCTATAGTGTGTGCTATATAAACCTTGGGAGGAGAGGGGGTATTCTCTCTAGCTATAGTGTGTGCTATATAAACCTTGGGAGGAGAGGGGGTATTCTCTCTAGCTATAGTGTGTGCTATATAAACCTTGGGAGGAGAGGGGGTATTCTCTCTAGCTATAGTGTGTGCTATATAAACCTTGGGAGGAGAGGGGGTATTCTCTCTAGCTATAGTGTGTGCTATATAAACCTTGGGAGGAGAGGGAGTATTCTCTCTAGCTATAGTGTGTGCTATATAAACCTTGGAAGGAGAGGGGGTACTCTCTCTAGCTATAGTGTGTGCTATATAAACCTTGGGGGAGGAGAGGGGTATTCTCTCTAGCTATACTGTGTGCTATATAAACCTTGGGAGGAGAGGGGGTATTCTCTCTAGCTATAGTGTGTGCTATATAAACCTTGGGGGAGGAGAGGGGGTATTCTCTCTAGCTATAGTGTGTGTTATATAAACCTTGGGAGGAGAGGGGGTATTCTCTCTAGCTATAGTGTGTGCTATATAAACCTGGGGGGGGGGGGGGGGGGGGGGGGGAAGATGTGTGCATAGGAACACTTCAGTGGCAGGTATTCACCAACCACAACAAAGAGCAACAACGCCACCAGCAAGTGTGTAAAACAATGGGCAAGATCTACACGTATTTACTCTTTACACAAGCACACTCACTCACCACACACTCACTCACTACACACACACTCACAAGCACACCCTCACTCACTCACCAGCATACACACACTCACAAGCTAACAGCCACCAGCACACACACACTTACAGCACACAATCACTCATTCACCAGCAAACACTCACACACTCACCAGCACGCACCACCACATGCTCACTCACCAGCACACACACGCACACACACACTCACCAGCACACACTCACTCACTCACCAGCACACACACACACTCACTCACCAGCACACATACACTCACCAGCACACACTCACTCACTCACCAGCACACACACACTCACCAGCACGCACCACCACATACTCACTCACCGGGCACGTACATACTCACCAGCACACACTCACTCACCAGCACCACTCACCTTACAGTTGCTGTTCACCAGAGACCAGTAGTAGGAGCCGCCATCAGCGGTAGAGTCCCTCAACTCTTTCAACTTACCCACCAATCTGAAAACCAGCCTATACCAAACATGTGACAGTCATGTGATGCTGATATGATAAAGTGGGAGGAGCTGACAAACACACTGACCCAGTCCATACAATTCTCCGATGTTGGATAGGCACTCCTTTATGAAGCAGTGGCCGTAGTTCCTTCTTCTGCAGACATGCACACACCACCCCCACACACCACACACACATACACACCACACACACACACAACTATTTATATGATGAATTCTAACCGGAAAGCTTAGGTCAACATGCACATGGGTGTGGTTAGATCAACATGCACGTGTGGTTAGGTCAATGTACACGTGGGTGTGGTTAGGTCAACAGGCATGTGGGTGTGGTTAGGTCAACATGCACGTGGGTGTGGTTAGGTCAACATGTACATGGGTGTGGTTAGATCAACATGCACGTGTGTGGTTAGGTCAATGTACACGTGGGTGTGGTTAGGTCAACAGGCACGTGGGTGTGGTTAGGTCATCATGCGTGTGGGTGTGGTTAGGGCAACATGTACATGGGTGTGGTTAGGTCAACATGCACGTGGGTGTGGTTAGGTCAACACGCACGTGGGTGTGGTTAGGTCAACATGCGCGTGGGTGTGGTTAGGTCAACATGCTAGTGGACATGGTTAGGTCAACATGTACGTGGGTGTGGTTAGGTCAACGTGCATGTGGGTGTGGTTAGGTCAACATGCACATGGGTGTGGTTAGGTCAACATGCACATGGGTGTGGTTGTCAACGTGCACATGGGTGTGGTTGTCAACGTGCACATGTGTGGTTAGGCCAACATGCACATGGGTGTGGTTAGGTCAAGAGGTACGCGGGTGTGGTTAGGTCAAGATGCACGCGGGTGTGGTTAGGTCAAGATGCATGTGGGTGTGGTTAGGTCAATATGCACATGGGTGTGGTTAGGTCAACATGCACATGGGTGTGGTTAGGTCAACATGCACATGGGTGTGGTTAGGTCAACATGCACGTGGGTGTGGTTAGGTCAACATGCACATGGGTGTGACATAAAGTGGGTGTGGTTGTGGGAAGGTGGCACCAAGTGGATGTGGCAGGACAAAGGCTTGTGCCAGCTGACCATGAGGTCCATGCACGTACCTCTGCATGCACGCAAACACCTCCAGACACAAAGCTGAGGACAGATGATCAAACTAGCGAGGAAGAGGTTTTCTCCTCCCCTTATTACCTTGTACCGATCCCCTGGAATATCCAAGTATGGCTTGCGCGTCCTCTTCACTTGAGAGATAAAGTCATCCCACTCTCGTAAGACAGACTGCAGCTCCTGCACACACCAAAGCATCGGCATACCACATCGAAGCATCGACACACCACATCAAATCATTGACACATCACATCAAAGCATAGGCACACCCACCACATCAACTAAGCCCACCCCCTGAAGATTTCAGATGGAGTGGGTGGAGTGGGGAGGAAAAAAGAACATAATATAACCCCCTCCCCCAAACCAATATTCCAATCACACACACCCTGCGTGTTGGACCAGTCCCCCCCATCTTAATGCCAGGCAAGTATTGGAGGGGGAACAAACAAACAAACAAACACGCAAAGACAACAAATCTCCCTTCTCCTGTCCCCATGTCTCCTTCCCCCCTCCCTCTCGCACGTTCTGGTTGTAATGGAGGTAGAGTTCTCTGCAGAGGTAGTGGTGAGTGACAACATCCGTCTGCCAGTCGTGGATGTCCCCAAGGTGGTCTTCAAACGGTCCTCTGTAACTCTGCTTGTCCCCGCCTTCATGTTCAGTCAATGCCAACAGTTCATTAGTATTTTTGATGAGGTCAGGGTCCTCGTCCTCCGTCCCTCTCGATAGATCTAGAAGCATCACCAACACCATGACCATCATTTATTAATTAACACCCCTCCCTCCCCGTTTCTACCCACCCCACCCACCCCCACCCGTCTCTACCCGCACCCCTCCCCCACCCGTCTCTACCCGCCCCCCACCCGTCTCTACCCGCCCCCCCACCCGTCTCTATCCGCCCCCCACCCGTCTCTACCCGCCCCCCACCCGTCTCTACCCACCCCCCACCCGTCTCTACCCGCCCCCCCCCCCCCCACCCGTCTCTACCCACCCCCCCTCCCCCCATCTCTACCCCCCCGCCCCCCTCTCTCACAGGCTGCTTACTAGGGGTTTGTATTTTGAAGCAAGTGCTGAGCAACTTCACATACTTGGACTTGAACATGTTCAAATCTTTCTCCATCTCCAACACCTTCCTGTCCAGACGAAGCCAAATCATCAGAAAACATTCTCTCAAACACATGACCACACCCTCACGTGATCTATTCACCCCCACCCACACAAGACCAGACTATTCATATTCACACTGATCTGTACATGCTATATTTGCTATTTACATATAACATGCAAGAATGCAACATGAAACTACATGTACATGTAACATTTGATTAACATGCAACATGCAAGAATGCAACATGAAACTACATGTACATGTAACATTTGATTTACATGTAACATGCAAGAATGCAACATGAAACTACATGTACATGTAACATTTGATTTTGATTAACATGCAACATGAAACTACATGTACATGTAACATTTCATTTACATGTAACATGCAAGAATGCAACATGACAAGAATGCAACATGAAACTACATCTACATGTAACATTTGATTTACATGTAACATGCAAGAATGCAACATGAACCTACATGTACATGTAACATTTGATTTACATGCAACATGCAAGAATTACATGTAACATGCAAGAATGCAACATGACAAGAATGCAACATGAAACTACATCTACATGTAACATTTGATTTACATGTAACATGCAAGAATGCAACATGAAACTACATGTACATGTAACATTTGATTAACATGCAACATGCAAGAATGCAACATGAAACTGCATGTACATGTAACATTTGATTTACATGCAACATGCAAGAATGCAACATGAAACTACATGTACATGTAACATTTGATTTACATGCAACATGCAAGAATGCAACATGAAACTACATGTACATGTAACATTTGATTTACATGCAACATGCAAGAATGCAACATGAAACTACATGTACATGTAACATTTGATTTACATGCAACATGCAAGAATGCAACATGAACCTACATGTAATAATATTTACTATTCACATTACGTACAACACACAAACATGTCATGCACAACACACAAAAAAACATGCCTCCACAACACATGCGTACACACATGTGCATGCATAGAGCACATGTATTCAAACTGACTGCTTCTCCAAATCAATTCTCCGGTTGTGCTCCCTCTGGTTCAACTTGTGCAACTCGATCTCGTCGTCAAGGCTACGCAGACTTCGCTTGTATTGCTCAATAATGTCCTTCAGAGAATCAATTTCCGAAATGAGGTTTGGGTAGGGCTTGTTCCTGCATGTGATGATCACATGATCAACACATGTGCACACACATCTTCAAACTTCTTAAGCAATCATGGGATAAAGAAATGGCACACAATACCATACTAGGCCCAGCTCACAATGCCATACTAGGCCCAGCTCACAATACCATACTAGGCCCAGCTCACAATACCATACTAGGCCCAGCTCACAATACCATACTAGGCCTAGCCCACAATACCATACTAGGCCCAGCTCACAATACCATACTAGGCCCAGCTCACAATACCATACTAGGCCCAGATCACAATACCATACTAGGCCGAGCTCACAATACCATACTAGGCCCAGCCCACAATACAATATTAGGCCCAGCTCACAATACCATACTAGGCCCAGATCACAATACCATACTAGGCCCAGCTCACAATACCATACTAGGACCAGCTCATAATACCATACTAGGCCCAGCCCACAATACCATACTAGGCCCAGCTCACAATACCATACTAGGCCCAGCTCACAATACCATACTAGGCCCAGATCACAATACCATACTAGGCCGAGCCCACAATACCATACTAGGCCCAGCTCACAATACCATACTAGGCCCAGCCCACAATACAATATTAGGCCCAGCCCACAATACCATACTAGGCCCAGCTCACAATACCATACTAGGACCAGCTCATAATACCATACTAGGCCCAGCTCACAATACCATACTAGGCCCAGCTCACAATACCATACTAGACCCAGCTCACAATATCATACTAGGCCCAGCTCACAATACCATACTAGGCCCAGCTCACAATACCATACTAGGCCCAGCTCACAATACTATACTAGGCCCAGCTCACAATACCATACTAGGCCCAGCCCACAATACCATACTAGGCCCAGCTCACAATACCATACTAGGCCCAGCTCACAATACCATACTAGGCCCAGCCCACAATACCATACTAGGCCCAGCTCACAATACCATATTAGGCCCAGCTCACAATACCATACTAGGCCCAGCCCACAATACCATACTAGGCCCAGCTCATAATACCATACTAGGCCCAGCTCATAATACCATACTAGGCCCAGCTCACAATACCATACTAGGCCCAGCTCACAATACCATACTAGGCCGAGCCCACAATACCATACTAGGCCCAGCTCACAATACCATACTAGGCCCAGATCACAATACCATACTAGGCCCAGATCATAATACCATACTAGGCCCAGCTCACAATACCATACTAGGCCCAGCTCACAATACCATACTAGGCCTAGCCCACAATACCATACTACTAGGCCCAGCCCACAATACCATACTAGGCCCAGCTCACAATACCATACTAGGCCCAGCTCACAATACCATACTAGGCCCAGCTCACAATACCATACTAGGCCCAGATCACAATACCATACTAGGCCCAGCTCACAATACCATACTAGGCCCAGCTCACAATACCATACTACTAGGCCCAGCCCACAATACCATACTAGGCCCAGCCCACAATACCATACTAGGCCCAGCTCACAATACCATACTAGGCCCAGCTCACAATACCATATTAGGCCCAGCTCACAATACCATACTAGGCCCAGCCCACAATACCATACTAGGCCCAGCTCATAATACCATACTAGGCCCAGCTCATAATACCATACTAGGCCCAGCTCACAATACCATACTAGGCCCAGCTCACAATACCATACTAGGCCGAGCCCACAATACCATACTAGGCCCAGCTCACAATACCATACTAGGCCAGATCACAATACCATACTAGGCCCAGATCATAATACCATACTAGGCCCAGCTCACAATACCATACTAGGCCCAGCTCACAATACCATACTAGGCCTAGCCCACAATACCATACTACTAGGCCCAGCCCACAATACCATACTAGGCCCAGCTCACAATACCATACTAGGCCCAGCTCACAATACCATACTAGGCCCAGCTCACAATACCATACTAGGCCCAGATCACAATACCATACTAGGCCCAGCCCACAATACCATACTAGGCCGAGCCCACAATACCATACTAGGCCCAGCTCACAATACCATACTAGGCCCAGCTCACAATACCATACTAGGCCCAGCTCACAATACCAACACTGCCTACTGTAGCTTAGTGTGAATACTTTGTACATTATTGGACTGGGGAGCCCGTTCCAAGTCAGACTAAGAAAGAGCTAGTCTCTCAAGACGGACTATGAAAGAGCTAGTCTCTCAAGCCAGACTATGAAAGAGCTAGTCTCTCAAGCCAGACTAAGAAAGAGCTAGTCTCTCAAGCCAGACTAAGAAAGAGCTAGTCTCTCAAGCCAGACTAAGAAAGAGCTAGTCTCTCAAGCCAGACTAAGAAAGAGCTAGTCTCTCAAGCCAGACTAAGAAAGATCCAGTCACTCAAGCCAGACTATGAAAGAGCCAGTCTCTCAAACCAGACTAAGAAAGATCTAGTCTCTCAAGCCAGACTAAGAAAGAGCTAGTCTCTCAAGCCAGACTAAGAAAGAGCTAGTCTCTCAAGCCAGACTAAGAAAGAGCCAGTCTCACAAGCAAGAGCTAGTCTCTCAAGCCAGACTAAGAAAGAGCCAGTCACTCAAGCCAGACTAAGAAAGAGCTAGTCTCTCAAGTCAGACTAAGAAAGAGCTAGTCTCTCAAGCCAGACTAAGAAAGAGCTAGTTTCTCAAGCCAGACTAAGAAAGAGCTAGTCTCTCAAGCCAGACTAAGAAAGAGCTAGTCTTCCAAGTCAAACTAAGAAAGAGCGTCTCACAAGCATGACTAAGAAGATAGCGATGGCCACCAAGCATTTGTTCGAACTGACTTCACTCTAGAAGTACATATGTATGTCTGAAAGTTTCTTGGACACCCAAAATCTCCATATAGAACAGTCCATGCTCATCCAGTGCTCATCAGCACAATACCACAGTCATCCAGTGCTACAATGATACCACGTGCTCGTCCAGTGCTCCACAATGATACCACGTGGTCATCCAGTGCCCCACAATGATACCACGTGGTCATCCAGTGCTCCACAATGATACCACGTACTCAGCCCGTGCTCCACAATGATACCACGTGGTCATCCAGTGCTCCACAATGATACCACGTGCTCATCCAGTGCTCCACAATGATACCACATGCTCGTCCAGTGCTCCACAATGATACCACATGGTCGTCCAGTGCTCCACAATGATACCACGTGCTCATCCAGTGCTCCTCAATGATACCACGTACTCATCCAGTGCTCCACAATGATACCACGTACTCAGCCCGTGCTCCACAATGATACCACGTGGTCATCCAGTGCTCCACAATGATACCACGTACTCAGCCCGTGCTCCACAATGATACCACGTGCTCATCCAGTGCTCCACAATGATACCACATGCTCGTCCAGTGCTCCACAATGATACCACGTGGTCATCCAGTACTCCACAATGATACCACGTGCTCATCCAGTGCTCCACAATGATACCACGTGGTCATCCAGTACTCCACAATGATACCACGTGCTCGTCCAGTGCTCCACAATGATACCACGTACTCATCCAGTGCTACACAATGATACCACATGCTCATCCAGTGCTCCACAATGATACCACGTGCTCATCCAGTGCTCCACAATGATACCACGTGGTCATCCAGTGCTCCACAATGATACCACGTGCTCATCCAGTGCTCCACAATGATACCACATGCTCGTCCAGTGATCCACAATGATACCACGTACTCATCCAGTGCTACAATGATACCACATGCTCATCCAGTGCTCCACAATGATACCACGTGCTCATCCAGTGCTCCACAATGATACCACGTGGTCATCCAGTGCTCCACAATGATACCACGTGCTCGTCCAGTGCTCCACAATGATACCACGTACTCATCCAGTGCTACAATGATACCACATGCTCATCCAGTGCTCCACAATGATACCACGTGCTCATCCAGTGCTCCACAATGATACCACGTGGTCATCCAGTGCTCCACAATGATACCACGTGGTCATCCAGTGCTCCACAATGATACCACGTGGTCATCCAGTGCTCCACAATGATACCACATGCTCATCCAGTGCCCCACAATGATACCACGTACTCATCCAGTGCTCCACAATGCTACCACGTGCTCGTCCAGTGCTCCACAATGATACCACGTGCTCGTCCAGTGCTCCACAATGATACCGCGTACTCATCCAGTGCTCCACAATGATACCACATGCTCATCCAGTGCTCCACAATGATACCACGTGGTCATCCAGTGCTCCACAATGATACCACATGCTCATCCAGTGCCCCACAATGATACCACGTACTCATCCAGTGCTCCACAATGCTACCACGTGCTCGTCCAGTGCTCCACAATGATACCACGTACTCATCCAGTGCTCCACAATGATACCACATGCTCATCCAGTGCTCCACAATGCTACCACGTGCTCGTCCAGTGCTCCACAATGATACCACGTGCTCGTCCAGTGCTCCACAATGATACCGCGTACTCATCCAGTGCTCCACAATGATACCACATGCTCATCCAGTGCTCCACAATGATACCACATGCTCGTCCAGTGCCCCACAATGATACCACGTGGTCATCCAGTGCTCCACAATGATACCACATGCTCATCCAGTGCCCCACAATGATACCACGTACTCATCCAGTGCTCCACAATGCTACCACGTGCTCGTCCAGTGCTCCACAATGATACCACGTGGTCGTCCAGAGTTTAGTGCAGGATTTTTGGTTGGGGGGAGGGAGAAGAAAAGTGTTAAGTCATGAACCTGTGGACAAGGTATAGCATCCTATAGTGTCATACTGCACTAGTGCTAGCCGGACTTGTAGTCAGGTGAAGGTTGTGAAGACACGCCTTCGAAATAGACCAAGCGACGTTAACCTCGTTTGACTCATGCAAATTGCATTGAAGGGCCTGAGCTGATTCCAGTGAAGTTAAATGCAATCTTTGACATAGTCAGAGAGAAAAATTATCACATTGTGGTCATGTGTCCACTTAATTGCCAAGTATATACATTAACACTCCATCAAACTACAAGTGTGATCATTCCTGGTGAAGAGTAGAGCATCCATTATTCCTGATGAAGGCCAGAGCATCCATTATTCTTGATGAAGGCTAGAGCATCCATTATTCTTGATGAAGGCTAGAGCATCTATTATTCCTGATGAAGGCCAGAGCATCTCATTATTCCTGATGAAGGCTAGAGCATCCATTATTACTGATGAAGGCTAGAGCACCTCATTATTCCTGATGAAGTCTAGAACATCCATTATTCCTGATGAAGGCTAGAGCATCCATTATTCTTGATGAAGTCTAGAACATCCATTATTCTTGATGAAGGCTAGAGTATTTATTATTCGCTAGAGCATCGATGAAGGCTGGAGCACCTCATTATTCCTGATGAAGGCTAGAGCATCTCATTATTCCTGTTATTCCTGATGAAGGCTAGAGCACCTCATTATTCCTGATGAAGGAAAGAGCATCTCATTATTCCTGATGAAGGCTAGAGCATCATTATTCCTGGTGAAGGCTATTCATTATTCCTGATGAAGGCTAGAGCATCACTATTCCTGATGAAGGCTAGAGCATCCATTATTCCTGATGAAGGCTAGAGCATCTCATTATTCCTGTTATTCCTGATGAAGGCTAGAGCACCTCATTATTCCTGATGAAGGCTAGAGCATCTCATTATTCCTGATGAAGGCTAGAGCATCATTATTCCTGGTGAAGGCTATTCATTATTCTTGATGAAGGCTAGAGCATCACTATTCCTGATGAAGGCTAGAGCATCCATTATTCCTGATGAAGGCTAGAGCACCTCATTATTCCTGATGAAGGCTAGAGCATCACTATTCCTGATGAAGGCTAGAGCATCCATTATTCCTGATGAAGGCTAGAGCACCTCATTATTCCTGATGAAGGCTGGAGCATCCATTATTCCTGATGAAGGCTAGAGCATCCATTATTCCTGATGAAGACTAGAGCATCTATTATTCCTGATGAAGGCTAGAGCATCCATTATTCCTGATGAAGGCTAGAGCATCCATTATTCCTGATGAAGGCTAGAGCATCCATTATTCCTGATGAAGGCTAGAGCATCCATTATTCCTGATGAAGGCTAGAGCATCTCATTATTCCTGATGAAGGCTAGAGCACCTCATTATTCCTGATGAAGGCTAGAGCATCCATTATTCCTGATGAAGGCTAGAGCATCCATTATTCCTGATGAAGGCTAGAGCATCCATTATTCCTGATGAAGGCTAGAGCATCCATTATTCCTGATGAAGGCTAGAGCATCCATTATTCCTATAAAGGCTAGAGCATCTCATTATTCTTGATGAAGGCTAGAGCACCTCATTATTCCTGGTGAAGGCTAGAGCATCCATTATTCCTGCTAGAGCATCCATTATTCCTGATGAAGGCTAGAGCATCCATTATTCCTGGTGAAGGCTAGAGCATCCATTATTCCTGATGAAGGCTAGAGCATCCATTATTCCTGGTGAAGGCTGAGCATCCATTATTCCTGATGAAGGCTAGAGCATCCATTATTCCTGATGAAGGCTGAGCATCCATTATTCCTGGTGAAGGCTAGAGCATCCATTATTCCTGGTGAAGGCTAGAGCATCCATTATTCCTGGTGAAGGCTAGAGCATCCATTATTCCTGATGAAGGCTGAGCATCCATTATTCCTGGTGAAGGCTAGAGCATCTATTATTCCTGATGAAGGCTAGAGCATCCATTATTCCTGATGAAGGCTAGAGCATCCATTATTCCTGATGAAGGCTAGAGCATCCATTATTCCTGATGAAGGCTAAAGCATCCATTATTCCTGATGAAGGCTAGAGCATCCATTATTCCTGATGAAGGCTAGAGCATCCATTATTCCTATAAAGGCTAGAGCATCTCATTATTCTTGATGAAGGCTAGAGCACCTCATTATTCCTGGTGAAGGCTAGAGCATCCATTATTCCTAATGAAGGCTAGAGCATCCATTATTCCTGATGAAGGCCATTATTCCTGATGAAGGCTGGAGCATCCATTATTCCTGATGAAGGCTAGAGCATCCATTATTCCTGATGAAGGCTAGAGCATCCATTATTCCTGATGAAGGCTAGAGCATCCATTATTCCTGATGAAGGCTAGAGCATCCATTATTCCTGATGAAGGCTAGAGCATCCATTATTCCTGATGAAGGCTAGAGCATCCATTATTCCTGATGAAGGCTAGAGCATCCATTATTCCTGATGAAGGCTAGAGCATCCATTATTCCTGGTGAAGGCTAGAGCATCCATTATTCCTGATGAAGGCTAGAACATCCATTATTCCTGATGAAGGCTAGAGCATCCATTATTCCTGATGAAGGCTAGAGCATCCATTATTCCTATAAAGGCTAGAGCATCTCATTATTCTTGATAAAGGCTAGAGCACCTCATTATTCCTGGTGAAGGCTAGAGCATCCATTATTCCTGATGAAGGCTAGAGCATCCATTATTCCTGGTGAAGGCTAGAGCATCCATTATTCCTGATGAAGGCTAGAGCATCCATTATTCCTGGTGAAGGCTGAGCATCCATTATTCCTGATGAAGGCTAGAGCATCCATTATTCCTGATGAAGGCCATTATTCCTGATGAAGGCTGGAGCATCCATTATTCCTGATGAAGGCTGAGCATCCATTATTCCTGATGAAGGCTAGAGCATTCATTATTCCTGGTGAAGGCTAGAGCATCCATTATTCCTGATGAAGGCTAGAGCATCCATTATTCCTGGTGAAGGCTGAGCATCCATTATTCCTGATGAAGGCTAGAGCATCCATTATTCCTGATGAAGGCCATTATTCCTGATGAAGGCTGGAGCATCCATTATTCCTGATGAAGGCTGAGCATCCATTATTCCTGATGAAGGCTAGAGCATCCATTATTCCTGGTGAAGGCTAGAGCATCCATTATTCCTGATGAAGGCTAGAGCATCCATTATTCCTGGTGAAGGCTGAGCATCCATTATTCCTGATGAAGGCTAGAGCATCCATTATTCCTGATGAAGGCTGAGCATCCATTATTCCTGATGAAGGCTAGAGCATCCATTATTCCTGATGAAGGCTGAGCATCCATTATTCCTGGCGAAGGCTAGAGCATCCATTATTCCTGATGAAGGCTGAGCATCCATTATTCCTGGTGAAGGCTAGAGCGTCCATTATTCCTGGTGAAGGCTAGAGCATCCATTATTCCTGATGAAGGCTAGAGCATCCATTATTCCTGGTGAAGGCTGAGCATCCATTATTCCTGGTGAAGGCCATTATTCCTGATGAAGGCTGGAGCATCCATTATTCCTGATGAAGGCTAGAGCATCCATTATTCCTGATGAAGGCCATTATTCCTGATGAAGGCTGAGCATCCATTATTCCTGATGAAGGCTAGAGCATATTATTCCTGGTGAAGGCTAGAGCATCCATTATTCCTGATGAAGGCTAGAGCATCCATTATTCCTGATGAAGGCTAGAGCATCCATTATTCCTGATGAAGGCTAGAGCATCCATTATTCCTGATGAAGGCTAGAGCATCCATTATTCCTGGTGAAGGCTGAGCATCCATTATTCCTGATGAAGGCTGAGCATCCATTATTCCTGATGAAGGCTAGAGCATCCATTATTCCTGATGAAGGCCATTATTCCTGATGAAGGCTGGAGCATCCATTATTCCTGATGAAGGCTGAGCATCCATTATTCCTGATGAAGGCTAGAGCATCCATTATTCCTGGTGAAGGCTAGAGCATCCATTATTCCTGATGAAGGCTAGAGCATCCATTATTCCTGGTGAAGGCTGAGCATCCATTATTCCTGGTGAAGGCTAGAGCATCTAGTCGAAACGTCAAGAGAGTACAATTTCAAGTTGATTATTGAGAAGGTCAAGTGAGAGTTCATTGAGAGTGTGAACTAGTAACAGCTAAAACAAAAAAATCCAAAGCATACAATTATGACATCATAATTTTAAAAGTGGGGGAGGGGAAGGGGGAATCCCAGGTACCCCACCCCCTTACAAAACCCTGGTCATCTAGGACCACTTAGAATAGCTGCTGGAGGGAAAACAACCAGTTACGCTACATCGCAGTCATGTTACACTACATCACATCATGTTACACCACATCACATCACACTACATCACATCATGTTACACCACATCACATCACACTACATCACATCATGTTATACTACATCACATCATGTTACACCACATCACGTTACACTACATCACACAACATACTTCACTACAGTAACATTATGCTTACCCTTCATCACAGTGATGCCACACAGTGTGGACTACATATTGACCAAATGTGTGAACTGAAGGTGCTATGAACATCCTTACATTTCTGCCATTTGTTCGTGAACCTGGACGAGGTCAAGGTTCAGAGCCATGATGACAGTATCGCGAGTCTCCAGATCCCTTTTCAGTTCAAATAACTGTTTCTGCAGCGAGGAAACCACCATCTGCTGAGTCAGCAATTCTCCCTCAAGCTCCACCCTCCTCCTGATTTCGGATGATAAAGGAACTGCACACTCTGCATCCACATCATCTCTACAGGCACATAGGAGGAATCACTCACATGACTATGCCCCTCCCCTACACCACCACCAAGCACACACACACAACACACTCACACATAAAGGTCCTCCATATCCTCCTTCCCCTCGCCAATGTGTCTCCTCGTGACCATCTCACCATCCACAGATATTTTCTTTGGACCCTGCAAAAGGTCATCGTTCAACTGCCTTCTCCCAGGCTCACTGGAAGGAGAGGACCGTCGTAGCCGAGAATCATTGGAGGTGCAGGAAGCCAAGTCGAAAGACCGGGGACCAAGGTTGCTATGGATACAACAAGTTAGTGTGTGTGACAGTCCTAAGTGCATTGTTTCCATAGCAACATGCTATGTCATGCCATATATAATTTTCCACACCAAACAAAATTCTACATGCCATTCCTATATCAGTATAGTAGCACGTGCCAGGTCTGCACTAGATTCCATCATCGGCAGAGAAAATGGTCGGGGCAATAGCAATATACAGAGAGGAGGGAAATCAAATGGAAGAAGTGTTGAGCTGCACCCACTCAGTTTACTATAGCCAAATAAGGAGCATTCTGGGTGCGTTTCACTGTGAATGATCCAGTAGGTGTCCCCATAGAGCCATTGACAACCTACAGTACTTGAACCTGCCTCAACCCAGTGTGATGTTGGTCCAGTGTGTGTCCCCATAGAGCTATTATCAACCTACTTGAACCTGCCTCAACCCAGTCCAGTGTGTGTCCTCACAGAGCTATTGTCAACCTACTTCAACCCGACTCAACCCAGTGTGGTGTTGGTCCAGTGTGTGTCCCCATAGAGCTATTGTCAACCTACTTCAACCTGATTCAACCCGTGTAGTGTTGATCCAGTGTGTGTCCCTATAGAGCTATAGTCAACCTACTTCAACCTGCCTCAACCTAGTGTGGTGTTGGTCCAGTGTGTGTCCCCATAGAGTTATTGTCAACTTACTTGAACCTGCCTCAACCAGGTGTAGTGTTGGTCCAGTGTGTGTCCCAATAGAGCTATTGTCAACTTACTTCAACCTGCCTCAAACCAGTCCAGTGTGTGTCCCCACAGAGCTATTGTCAACTTACTTCAACCTGACTCAACCCAGTGTGGTGTTGGTCCAGTGTGTGCCCCATAGAGCCGACAACCTTCTTCAACCTGACTTGACCCAGTGTGTGTCCCCACAGAACTATTGTCAACCTACTTCAACCTACCTCAACCTAGGGTGCTGTTGATCCAGCGAGTGTCCCCATAGAGCTATTGTCAACCTACTGTACTTCAACCTGCCTCCACCCAGTGTGATGTTCGTCCAGTGTGTGTCCCCATATACCTGAACAAACAATTATTGTCATGTGACCTGGCTTGACCAGCCATTAGTACAGTAAGCGTGTGCGTACGTATGTACCCAATCTTGGAGAGCACAATATTTCGCACACCAGGCGGAGACCTTTGAGGGGAATCCTCCAGACTGGGTGGAACCAGCACACTCATAGGCTTGCTGCTAAGAGGACGAAGAGAGCGTCTGTCCCTCGCTTGTTCCAGTGCGGTGTCCTTCATCATAGAACTGACTTTAATGTACTCGCCCCGCTTTCCCTGCAGGTTCTCCACCCAGGTGAGGGCCTCGTTGGTGCTGCCTGCCGTGAGCTTGTAGACCTGACCATTCACACTGCATGTATAAACACACATGTACATACATGTCCTAGCAAGCCAATGTATGTAGACTTGACCTGTCTAACCGCTAGCCAGTCACATGTCACAGAAGTTAACATAACATTCAGATACATGTACACATGAACATACATAACATACATGTACACAGGCACATCATGTACACACACATGTACACAGGCACATCATGTACATGCATGTACATGTACACACACATGTACACAACATACATATGCATGTACACAGGCACACCATGTACATCCATGCACATAACATAATTATACACATACATACACACACATGTACACGGGCACATCATGTACATACATGTACAAGGCACATCATGTACATACATGTAAACACATACATACACACACATGTACATGTACACAGGCACATCATGTACATACATATACGTAACACATTTACATGTACACAGGCCCATGAACAGACACATCATGTACATACATGTGCGTAATATACATACATACATATACATGTACTTTCATACACATACACATGTTGTGATGTGATGTAGATGCTGCTATAGCTCTTTCTCAAGAACCATTCCCACGCTTCCCAAGCATGTATGAAAGCTCAACGTGCTTATAAGTATACATGTACATGTCATCTCTAACCACCTGTGCTTAGTAGATGTCATCTCTAACCATCTGTGCTTAGTAGATGTCATCACTAACCATCTGTGATTAGTAGATGTCATCTCTAACCATCTGTGCTTAGTAAATGTCATCTCTAACCATCTGTGCTTAGTAGATGTCATCTCTAACCATCTGTGCTTAGTAGATGTCATCTCTAACCATCTGTGCTTAGTAGATGTCATCTCTAACCATCTGTGCTTAGTAGATGTCATCTCTAACCGTCTGTGCTTATTAGATGTCATCTCTAACCGTCTGTGCTTAGTAGATGTCATCTCTAACCATCTGTGCTTAGTAGATGTCATCTCTAACCATCCGTGCTCAGTAGATGTCATCCATTCCCACGCTTCCCAAGCATGTATGAAAGCTCAACGTGCTTATAAGTATACATGTACATGTCATCTCTAACCACCTGTGCTTAGTAGATGTCATCTCTAACCATCTGTGCTTAGTAGATGTCATCACTAACCATCTGTGATTAGTAGATGTCATCTCTAACCATCTGTGCTTAGTAAATGTCATCTCTAACCATCTGTGCTTAGTAGATGTCATCTCTAACCATCTGTGCTTAGTAGATGTCATCTCTAACCATCTGTGCTTAGTAGATGTCATCTCTAACCATCTGTGCTTAGTAGATGTCATCTCTAACCATCTGTGCTTAGTAGATGTCATCTCTAACCGTCTGTGCTTATTAGATGTCATCTCTAACCATCTGTGCTTAGTAGATGTCATCTCTAACCATCTGTGCTTAGTAGATGTCATCTCTAACCATCCGTGCTCAGTAGATGTCATCCATTCCCACGCTTCCCAAGCATGTATGAAAGCTCAACGTGCTTATAAGTATACATGTACATGTCATCTCTAACCACCTGTGCTTAGTAGATGTCATCTCTAACCATCTGTGCTTAGTAGATGTCATCACTAACCATCTGTGATTAGTAGATGTCATCTCTAACCATCTGTGCTTAGTAAATGTCATCTCTAACCATCTGTGCTTAGTAGATGTCATCTCTAACCATCTGTGCTTAGTAGATGTCATCTCTAACCATCTGTGCTTAGTAGATGTCATCTCTAACCATCTGTGCTTAGTAGATGTCATCTCTAACCATCTGTGCTTAGTAGATGTCATCTCTAACCATCTGTGCTTAGTAGATGTCATCTCTAACCATCTGTGCTTAGTAGATGTCATCTCTAACCATCTGTGCTTAGTAGATGTCATCTCTAACCATCTGTGCTTAGTAGATGTCATCTCTAACCATCTGTGCTTAGTACATAGATGTCATCTCTAACCATCTGTGCTTAGTAGATGTCATCTCTAACCATCTGTGCTTAGTAGATGTCATATCTAACCATCTGTGCTTAGTAGATGTCATCTCTAACCATCTGTGCTTAGTAGATGTCATCTCTAACCATCTGTGCTTAGTAGATGTCATCTCTAACCATCTGTGCTTAGTAGATGTCATCTCTAACCATCTGTGCTTAGTAGATGTCATCTCTAACCATCTGTGCTTAGTAGATGTCATCTCTAACCATCTGTGCTTAGTAGATGTCATCTCTAACCATCTGTGCTTAGTAGATGTCATCTCTAACCATCTGTGCTTAGTAGATATCATCTGACCATCTGTGCTTAGTAGATGTCATCTCTAACCATCTGTGCTTAGTAGATGTCATCTCTAACCATCTGTGCTTAGTAGATATCGACCATCTGTGCTTAGTAGATGTCATCTCTAACTATCTGTGCTTAGTAGATGTCATCTCTAACCATCTGTGCTTAGTAGATGTCATCTCTAACCATCTGTGCTTAGTAGATGCCATCTCTAACCATCTGTGCTTAGTACTGTAGATGCCATCTCTAAGCATCTCTGACATGTTCATCTCTGATACAAAAGAGTATAGGAATTGAGAGAAGAAAAACTGTTCATATGTGTGAATGTGAAAACTACAGTCATGCAGACCCTTTACCAACATATCTTGTGCTCTCTACATATTCTTGCTACCCTGGAATTCAGCAGAGACTTCATATCAGGCAAGGGACTACCCCTTCTTGAAGATTGCAGGGGTAGGAGAAGGGAGGAGGGAACGAGAAATGCTAACATGTCCAGTACACTTTAAACACAGTGTATACATGCGTGTATTTATACACATACCAACATGTACATACATGCATGCACACATGTATATGCATGTGCAACCATGTATATACACTTAAACAGTGTATACATGCATATAATTATACACACACAAACATGTACATACATGCATGCACACATATGTATATGCATGTGCAACCATGTATATACACTTAAACAGTGTGTACATGCATATACTTATACACACACAAACATGTACATACATGCATGCACACATGTATATGCATGTGCAACCATGTATATACACTTAAACACAGTGTATACATGCATATACTTATACACACACAAACATGTACATACATGTACATGCATGCACACATATGTATATGCATGTGCACACAATGTACATACATGCATATACATGTATGTAGGTGCAACACATATATACATGCACACACATGTATATACGTGGTATGTAAGTGCACACACATGTATATACATGTACATGCACACACATGCATATACGTGGTATGTACGTGCACACACAGCAAATGTGACACTACAGAGATGATGAAATCATTAGCCCACCAGATAGGCTACCACGCTTGCAAGCATGTAAATACAGCTGCTGTTCCCTAGCAACCCGAGATGTGTCTCCCTGCCCACTCACGTGATGTGGAATACTTTTGAGGAGTTTGAGTTTGAGGCGATCCCGGGAGTGACCTTGGCATAGAGCAGGTTGATGGCCCTGAGCAGGACAACACAAGAGTTATTAGTAGCCAGTGGGTAAGGGGTCTCACTGTGGGTAAAGGGTCTCACTGTGGGTAAAGGGTTTCACTAGTTGACAAGGGTCTTATTAATGGGTGGAGTCTGGCAGCTGCTACTTTAATGCTGCGCCACACCCACATGCAGCCCACTCATTAAATATCCCCATAGTTACACATGGTTGCACAAATAGCACTACTTACTATATTTCCTCAACTGGTTACCATGGATACCACAAAATGTCAGATTTACAAAATGAGCGAATACTAAATGATGGTGTACAGAACTGGAGGGTGTACAGAACTGGTCTCCACTAGTGGCTGGGCCTACACTGAACAATTAGCCAGAAGAATGCACCAGTGCCTCCACTCAGTCACTGTTCATAGCTATGTACATGTAGCAAGATGTCAGCACCAGTGACTGCCTCCTCCCAGTCACTGTTCATAGCTAACAAGATGTCAGCACCAGTGACTGCCTCCTCCCAGTCTCCAGTCACTGTTCATAGCTAGCAAGATGTCAGCACCAGTGACTGCCTCCTCCCAGTCACTGTTCATAGCTAGCAAGATGTCAGCACCAGTGACTGCCTCCACCCAGTCACTGTTCATAGCTAGTAAGATGTCAGCACCAGTGACTGCCTCCTCCCAGTCACTGTTCATAGCTAGCAAGATGTCAGCACCAGTGACTGCCTCCTCCCAGTCACTGTTCATAGCTAGCAAGATGTCAGCACCAGTGACTGCCTCCTCCCAGTCACTGTTCATAGCTAGCAAGATGCCAGCACCAGTGACTGCCTCCTCCCAGTCACTGTTCATAGCTAGCAAGATGTCAGCACCAGTGACTGCCTCCTCCCAGTCATTGTTCATAGCTAGCAAGATGTCAGCACCAGTGACTGCCTCCATCCAGTCACTGTTCATAGCTAGCAAGATGTCAGCAACAGTGCAATGCCTCCTCCCAGTCACTGTTGATAGCTAGCAAGATGTCAGCACCAGTGACTGCCTCCTCCCAGTCACTGTTCATAGCTAGCAAGATGTCAGCACCAGTGACTGCCTCCTCCCAGTCACTGTTCATAGCTAGCAAGATGTCAGCACCAGTGACTGCCTCCTCCCAGTCACTGTTCATAGCTAGCAAGATGTCAGCACCAGTGACTGCCTCCACCCAGTCACTAGCAAGATGTCAGCACCAGTGACTGCCTCCTCCCAGTCACTGTTCATAGCTAGCAAGATGCCAGCACCAGTGACTGCCTCCTCCCAGTCACTGTTCATAGCTAGCAAGATGTCAGCACCAGTGACTGCCTCCACTCAGTCACTGTTCATAGCTAGCAAGATGTCAGCACCAGTGACTGCCTCCACCCAGTCACTGTTCATAGCTAGCAAGATGTCAGCACCAGTGACTGCCTCCACCCAGTCACTGTTCATAGCTAGCAAGATGTCAGCACCAGTGACTGCCTCCTCCCAGTCACTGTTCATAGCTAGCAAGATGTCAGCACCAGTGACTGCCTCCACCCAGTCACTGTTCATAGCTAGCAAGATGTCAGCAACAGTGCAATGCCTCCTCCCAGTCACTGTTGATAGCTAGCAAGATGTCAGCACCAGTGACTGCCTCCTCCCAGTCACTGTTCATAGCTAGCAAGATGTCAGCACCAGTGACTGCCTCCACCCAGTCACTAGCAAGATGTCAGCACCAGTGACTGCCTCCTCCCAGTCACTGTTCATAGCTAGCAAGATGCCAGCACCAGTGACTGCCTCCACTCAGTCACTGTTCATAGCTAGCAAGATGTCAGCACCAGTGACTGCCTCCACCCAGTCACTGTTCATAGCTAGCAAGATGTCAGCACCAGTGACTGCCTCCTCCCAGTCACTGTTCATAGCTAGCAAGATGTCAGCACCAGTGACTGCCTCCTCCCAGTCACTGTTCATAGCTAGCAAGATGTCAGCACCAGTGACTGCCTCCACCCAGTCACTGTTCATAGCTAGCAAGATGTCAGCACCAGTGACTGCCTCCTCCCAGTCACTGTTCATAGCTAGCAAGATGTCAGCACCAGTGACTGCCTCCACCCAGTCACTAGCAAGATGTCAGCACCAGTGACTGCCTCCTCCCAGTCACTGTTCATAGCTAGCAAGATGCCAGCACCAGTGACTGCCTCCACTCAGTCACTGTTCATAGCTAGCAAGATGTCAGCACCAGTGACTGCCTCCACCCAGTCACTGTTCATAGCTAGCAAGATGTCAGCACCAGTGACTGCCTCCTCCCAGTCGCTGTTCATAGCTAGCAAGATGTCAGCACCAGTGACTGCCTCCTCCCAGTCACTGTTCATACCTAGCAAGATGCCTCCACCCAGTCACTGTTCATACCTAGCAAGATGCCAGCACCAGTGACTGCCTCCTCCCAGTCACTGTTCATACCTAGCAAGATGTCAGCACCAGTGACTGCCTCCTCCCAGTCACTGTTCATAGCTAGCAAGATGTCAGCACCAGTGACTGCCTCCTCCCTGTCACTGTTCATAGCTAGCAAGATGTCAGCACCAGTGACTGCCTCCACCCAGTCACTGTTCATAGCTAGCAAGATGTCAGCACCAGTGACTGCCTCCACCCTGTCACTGTTCATAGCTAGCAAGATGTCAGCACCAGTGACTGCCTCCACCCTGTCACTGTTCATAGCTAGCAAGATGTCAGCTCCAGTGACTGCCTCCTCCCAGTCTCATTGTTCATAGCTAGCAAGATGTCAGCACCAGTGACTGCCTCCTCCCAGTCACTGTTCATAGCTAGCAAGATGTCAGCACCAGTGACTGCCTCCACCCAGTCACTGTTCATAGCTAGCAAGATGTCAGCACCAGTGACTGCCTCCACCCAGTCACTGTTCATAGCTAGCAAGATGTCAGCACCAGTGACTGCCTCCACCCAGTCACTGTTCATAGCTAGCAAGATGTCAGCACCAGTGACTGCCTCCTCCCAGTCACTGTTCATACCTAGCAAGATGTCAGCACCAGTGACTGCCTCCTCCCAGTCTCAGTTGATAGCTAGCAAGATGTCAGCACCAGTGACTCAGTCACTGTTCATAGCTAGCAAGATGTCAGCACCAGTGACTGCCTCCACCCAGTCACTGTTCATAGCTAGCAAGATGTCAGCACCAGTGACTGCCTCCTCCCAGTCTCAGTTGATAGCTAGCAAGATGTCAGCACCAGTGACTCAGTCACTGTTCATAGCTAGCAAGATGTCAGCACCAGTGACTGCCTCCTCCCAGTCACTGTTCATAGCTAGCAAGATGCCAGCACCAGAGGGCACACAGCCATGGCAGAATTCAACACATTCCTCACTGAGGGTGAGAAGACGGCACACAGCCATGGCAGAATTCAACACACTCCTCACTGAGGGTGAGAAGAGGGCACACAGCCATGGCAGAATCAATACATTCCTCACTGAGGGTGAGAAGAGGGCACACAGCCATGGCAGAATTCAATACATTCCTCACTGAGGGTGAGAAGAGGGCACACAGCCATGGCAGAATTCAACACACTCCTCACTGAGGGTGAGAAGAGGGCACACAGCCATGGCAGAATTCAACACATTCCTCACTGAGGGTGAGAAGAGGGCACACAGCCATGGCAGAATTCAACACACTCCTCACTGAGGGTGAGAAGAGGGTACACAGCCATGGCAGAATTCAACACATTCCTCACTGAGGGTGAGAAGAGGGCACACAGCCATGGCAGAATTCAACACACTCCTCACTGAGGGTGAGAAGAGGGCACACAGCCATGGCAGAATTCAACACATTCCTCACTGAGAGTGAGAAGAGGGCACACAGCCATGGCAGAATTCAACACATTCCTCACTGAGGGTGAGAAGAGGGCACACAGCCATGGCAGAATTCAACACATTCCTCACTGAGGGTGAGAAGAGGGCACACAGCCATGGCAGAATTCAACACATTCCTCACTGAGGGTGAGAAGAGGGCACACAGCCATGGCAGAATTCAACACACTCCTCACTGAGGGTGAGAAGAGGGCACACAGCCATGGCAGAATTCAACACACTCCTCACTGAGGGTGAGAAGAGGGTGCACACAGCCATGGCAGAATTCAACACACTCCTCACTGAGGGTGAGAAGAGGGCACACAGCCATGGCAGAATTCAACACATTCCTCACTGAGAGTGAGAAGAGGGCACACAGCCATGGCAGAATTCAACACACTCCTCACTGAGGGTGAGAAGAGGGCACACAGCCATGGCAGAATTCAATACATTCCTCACTGAGGGTGAGAAGAGGGCACACAGCCATGGCAGAATTCAACACACTCCTCACTGAGGGTGAGAAGAGGGCACACAGCCATGGCAGAATTCAACACATTCCTCACTGAGGGTGAGAAGAGGGTACACAGCCATGGCAGAATTCAACACACTCCTCACTGAGGGTGAGAAGAGGGCACACAGCCATGGCAGAATTCAATACACTCCTCACTGAGGGTGAGAAGAGGGCACACAGCCATGGCAGAATTCAACACATTCCTCACTGAGGGTGAGAAGAGGGCACACAGCCATGGCAGAATTCAATACATTCCTCACTGAGGTGGAGGAGGACACACAGCCATGGCAGAATTCAACACATTCCTCACTGAGGGTGAGAAGAGGGTATACAGCCATGGCAGAATTCAATACACTCCTCACTGAGGGTGAGAAGAGGGCACACAGCCATGGCAGAATTCAACACATTCCTCACTGAGGGTGAGAAGAGGGCACACAGCCATGGCAGAATTCAATACACTCCTCACTGAGGGTGAGAAGAGGGCACACAGCCATGGCAGAATTCAACACATTCCTCACTGAGGGTGAGAAGAGGGCACACAGCCATGGCAGAATTCAATACACTCCTCACTGAGGGTGAGAAGAGGGCACACAGCCATGGCAGAATTCAATACACTCCTCACTGAGGGTGAGAAGAGGGCACACAGCCATGGCAGAATTCAACACATTCCTCACTGAGGATGAGAGGAGGACACACAGCCATGGCAGAATTCAACACACTCCTCACTGAGGGTGAGAAGAGGGCATACAGCCATGGCAGAATTCAATACATTCCTCACTGAGGGTGAGAAGAGGGCACACAGCCATGGCAGAATTCAATACACTCCTCACTGAGGGTGAGAAGAGGGCACACAGCCATGGCAGAATTCAACACACTCCTCACTGAGGGTGAGAAGAGGGCACACAGCCATGGCAGAATTCAATACATTCCTCACTGAGGGTGAGAAGAGGGCACACAGCCATGGCAGAATTCAATACATTCCTCACTGAGGGTGAGAAGAGGGCACACAGCCATGGCAGAATTCAACACATTCCTCACTGAGGGTGAGAAGAGGGCACACAGCCATGGCAGAATTCAACACATTCCTCACTGAGGGTGAGAAGAGGGCACACAGCCATGGCAGAATTCAACACACTCCTCACTGAGGGTGAGAAGAGGGCACACAGCCATGGCAGAATTCAATACATTCCTCACTGAGGGTGAGAAGAGGGCACACAGCCATGGCAGAATTCAACACACTCCTCACTGAGGGTGAGAAGAGGGCACACAGCCATGGCAGAATTCAATACATTCCTCACTGAGGGTGAGAAGAGGGCACACAGCCATGGCAGAATTCAACACACTCCTCACTGAGGGTGAGAAGAGGGCACACAGCCATGGCAGAATTCAATACATTCCTCACTGAGGGTGAGAAGAGGGCACACAGCCATGGCAGAATTCAACACACTCCTCACTGAGGGTGAGAAGAGGACACACAGCCATGGCAGAATTCAAAACATCTAAAAAGATGACTAACCAACAGGAAGCTGCTGGTGAGCTATGACAAGAGCCGAAGGAGCAGCAACATACAGCACACAGGAACAAGTCCATAAGTAAGAGGAAGGAGAGGTCAAACAGGTTCCAGCAAGCTATGGTTCACCAAATATGGCTCCAGAAAATGGTTCACCAAATATGGCTCCAGAAAATGGTTCACCAAATATGGCTCCAGCAAGCTATGGTTCACCAAATCTGGCTCCAGCAAACGGTTCACCAAATCTGGCTTCAGCAAATGGTTGACCAAATATGGCTCCAGTAAGCTACGGCTCTCCAACATGGCTCCAAATCACAGACTAAGGAGAGCCCTCGTTGTGGGAAGAGCCCAACGCTCTTAATAAAATCCCAGATAGAGAAGCTGTGTGTCACCGTTGCCATAGGAACAAACTCAATCATTCGTAATGCTTCACCAACTTGCTCAGAATTTGGAAGGAAGTCACTCAAAGACAACATTCTCGGACACAGTTGGAGCAACAGCAAACATCCCGGACTTCAACGGCAAGCCTGAATGGGCGAGAGTTATGTTCAAACCAGACACAGGAGCTGAAGTAACGGAAATCACACGACTAACATGAGAGCGCGTGAGGAAGCAGAAACTTGACAAGTCAGCCGGAATGCTCTGCAGACCATCACCAAACACGTCTCATGTCTAGGAGAGTTCACAGGGAACATTTGCAAAGGGAAAACACCAGCAGCAGTGCAACTAGTGTATGCTGGGCACAGACCAGCATACACACTGGCCAACTTAGCAAGGCAGGATGGCACCAGCAGTACAACCAACTTTCAATAGAAAACTTATCAACTATTTTTGAAACATTTGGAAACAGGTTACATCATCCAAGTGAATGATGATGCAAGAAGGTTACATCATCCAAGGTTACATCATCCAAGTGAATGATGATGCAAGGTTACATCATCCAAGTGAAGGATGATGCAAGGTTACATCATCCAAGTGAAGGATGATGCAAGGTTACATCATCCAAGTGAATGATGACAAGTTTACGTCATCCAAGTGAATGATGATGCAAGGTTACATCATCCAAATGAATGATGATGCAAGGTTACATCATCCAAGTGAAGGATGATGCAAGGTTACATCATCCAAGTGAATGATGATGCAAGGTTACATCATCCAAGTGAAGGATGATGCAAGGTTACATCATCCAAGTGAATGATGACAAGTTTACGTCATCCAAGTGAATGATGATGCAAAGGTTACATCATCCAAGTGAATGATGAGGCAGGTTACATCATCCAAGTGAATGATGATCAAGGTTACATCATCCAAGTGAAGGATGATGCAAGGTTACATCATCCAAGTGAATGATGATGCAAGGTTACATCATCCAAGTGAATGATAATGCAAGGTTACATCATCCAAGTGAATGATAATGCAAGGTTACATCATCCAAGTGAATGATGAGGCAAGGTTACATCATCCAAGTGAATGATGATGCAAGGTTACATCATCCAAGTGAATGATGATGCAAGGTTACATCATCCAAGTGAATGATAATGCAAGGTTACATCATCCAAGTGAATGATGAGGCAAGGTTACATCATCCAAGTGAAGGATGATGCAAGGTTACATCATCCAAGTGAATGATGATGCAATCCAAGTGAATGATGATGCAAGGTTACATCATCCAAATGAATGATGATGCAAGGTTACATCATCCAAGTGAAGGATGATGCAAGGTTATATCATCCAAGTGAATGATGATGCAAGGTTACATCATCCAAGTGAAGGATGATGCAAGGTTACATCATCCAAGTGAATGATGATGCAAGGTTACATCATCCAAGTGAATGATGATGCAAGGTTACATCATCCAAATGAATGATGATGCAAGGTTACATCATCCAAGTGAATGATGATGCAAGGTTACATCATCCAAGTGAATGATGATGCAAGGTTACATCATCCAAATGAATGATGATGCAAGGTTACATCATCCAAGTGAAGGATGATGCAAGGTTACATCATCCAAGTGAATGATGATGCAAGGTTACATCATCCAAATGAATGATGATGCAAGGTTACATCATCCAAGTGAAGGATGATGCAAGGTTACATCATCCAAGTGAATGATGATGCAAGGTTACATCATCCAAATGAATGATGATGCAAGGTTACATCATCCAAGTGAAGGATGAGGCAAGGTTACATCATCCAAGTGAATGATGATAAGGTTACATCATCCAAGTGAATGATGATGCAAGGTTACATCATCCAAATGAAGGATGATGCAAGGTTACATCATCCAAGTGAATGATGAGGCAAGGTTACATCATCCAAGTGAATGATGAGGCAAGGAGGTTACATCATCCAAGTGAATAATGATGCAAGGTTACATCATCCAAGTGAAGGATGATGCAAGGTTACATCATCCAAGTGAATGATGATGCAAGGTTACGTGATGCAAGGAGGTTACATCAGCCAAGGAACGATGATGCAAGGAGGTTACATCATCAAGTGAAGGATGAGGCAAGAAGGTTACATCATCCAAGTGAATGATGAGGCAAGGTTACATCATCCAAGTGAAGGATGAGGCAAGGTTACATCATCCAAGTTAATGATGATGCAAGGTTACTAATGATGATGCAATTCTTCACAGTAGGACACATCCCACTTCCTTTGAACCCAATTGTCAAGCACGACACATACGTAGCTATAACTAACGACTATAACTGTAACTAATAATAGACTAGTAACTGTAACTAATAATAGACATGATTATACTATAACTGTAACTAATAATAGACATGATTAGACTATAACTGTAACTAATAATAGATTATAACTGTAGCTAATAAGACATGATGAACCATACCTTAGCTAGTAGTTAATAATAGATTTTATTAGACATGATTAGACTATAACTGTAGCTAATAATAGTTCTTTCTTAGTCTGACTTGAGAGATTAGATACACTGTCACGAGCTCCACAGCCAGCAACCAACAACCTCATACTGGAAGAGAAGGCTAAGCTACTGGTGGAGATGTGTGTGTGTCATAAGAGAAGACTAAGCTACTGGTGGAGATGTGTGTGTGTCATAAGAGGAGACTAAGCTACTGGTGGAGATGTGTGTGTGTCATAAGAGGAGACTAAGCTACTGGTGGAGATGTGTGTGTGTCATAAGAGGAGACTAAGCTACTGGTGGAGATGTGTGTGTCATAAGAGGAGACTAAGCTACTGGTGGAGATGTGTGTGTCATAAGAGGAGACTAAGCTACTGGTGGAGATGTGTGTGTGTCATAAGAGAAGACTAAGCTACTGGTGGAGATGTGTGTGTCATAAGAGGAGACTAAGCTACTGGTGGAGATGTGTGTGTCATAAGAGGAGACTAAGCTACTGGTGGAGATGCATAAGAGAAGACTAAGCTACTGGTGGAGATGTGTGTGTCATAAGAGGAGACTATGCTACTGGTGGAGATGTGTGTGTGTCATAAGAGGAGACTAAGCTACTGGTGGAGATGTGTGTGTGTCATAAGAGGAGACTAAGCTACTGGTGGAGATGTGTGTGTGTCATAAGAGGAGACTAAGCTACTGGTGGAGATGTGTGTGTGTGGCATAAGAGGAGACTAAGCTACTGGTGGAGATGTGTGTGTCATAAGAGAAGACTAAGCTACTGGTGGAGATGTGTGTGTGTCATAAGAGGAGACTAAGCTACTGGTGGAGATGTGTGTGTCATAAGAGGAGACTAAGCTACTGGTGGAGATGTGTGTGTCATAAGAGAAGACTAAGCTACTGGTGGAGATGTGTGTGTGTCATAAGAGAAGACTAAGCTACTGGTGGAGATGTGTGTGTGTCATAAGAGGAGACTAAGCTACTGGTGGAGATGTGTGTGTGTGGCATAAGAGGAGACTAAGCTACTGGTGGAGATATGTGTGTGTCATAAGAGGAGACTAAGCTACTGGTGGAGATGTTGTGTGTCATAAGAGAAGACTAAGCTACTGGTGGAGATGTGTGTGTCATAAGAGAAGACTAAGCTACTGGTGGAGATGTGTGTGTGTCATGTCTCAACAACCTTGGTGCATGGCCAGGTTTATAGCAACAGATCAAGGACCTGATTGAGGTGCAACCACTACTGTCTACCTGACCCTCTGACTTTCTTTGAGCAAGACAAGACAATGGATGGAAACTGATCCATTTGTACTCAACAGAGCAAGTTACACCTCATCGTAGTGGATTATGTTCAGCTATCTGCCAGTAGTCCATAACAACCTGCAACAGTTTGACGAGTCTTTAGACTATTTTGAGTGGCAATGGCCCTTGCACACTGGAGCCTTCTTCCCCAAAATTTGCCAACTTTGCCTTGATTTCTGTCCTGTAAACCAGACCCCACACTAATGGCCTTGCACAACACACAGTGCAAACAGTGAAGACCTTGTTGAATGAGTCTCAAGATGCTTACCACGCACTCCTCACCTACTGGGCCACTCCACTTCCCTGGCGATACATTTCACCGGCTAAACTTCCGATGGGAAGAGTCTTCGCAGAACCCCATGGTGGACCAACAGCAAGCCCTGCCAGCTACCTTGCCAACTTACAACACCAATACAATCAAATCCAGCTGAAGCTAAACAGGATCATGCCGGACATCACAGAGCAAGACCCACTGGCTCTGATCCCAAGTGAAACAGAATGTCTACTTCACATCAGAAGAGCCGAGCGAACTGGTCGAGTTATTGCACCCAAACAACATTCCCTGAGGTCATGCATTGCGGAGGCACCAAATGGTCCAATTCATAGGAACCAATCACCCACCAACATCCTCTATTCTCAGTCTCCACTACAGACCCTCCCTCCAATGACAAGGTTGCATGAGACCACACCCACCACTGCAGATGCTGTCCCTCCCCCCACCAGGTCTAATAATGACAAGGTTGCATGAGACCACACCCACCACCACTACAGATGCTGCCCCTCCCACCACCATGTCTAATAATGACAAGGTTGTATATGAGACCACACCCACCACCACTAGAGATGCTGCCCCCCCCCACCATGTCTACTAATGACAAGGTTGCATGAGGCCACACCCATCACCACTACAGATGCTGCCCCTCCCACCACCATGTCTAATAATGACAAGGTTGTATATGAGACCACACCCACCACCACAGATGCTGCCCCTCCCCCACCATGTCTAATAATGACAAGGTTGTACATGAGACCACACCCACCACCACCACAGATACTGCTCCTCCCCCACCATGTCTAATAATGACAAGGTTGCATGAGACCACACCCACCACCACTACAGATACTGCCCCTCCCCCACCATGTCTAATAATGACAAGGTTGCATTAGGCACAGCCGCACACCTACCAGGTTGATTCCTTATCTAAACATGGTGCCATAGAGCTGTGAAATACAATGGCCATGCATAATGGACTGTTGATGTTTGGCTAATTAATAAGGCAATGTTATTCCATACATAGCTGCCTATTCATAGCATCACACTGACTTCTGTATGAAGCCACTGACGACACTTGGACTGATGATGCCATTATAGACCACAACCAGTTAGATGATCCTTTACCACTTAAAGTTAAATGTATAACAGCACCACAATATTGGTGTGCATGATAAATGGTAAAGGGTCATCATATAACCTACAAAGACTTTATTTCCTTCCATTTTTAACAGCAAAATAATTGATTCATTATGCTCTCATCTCAGTTCCTCTCATCTCAGTTCTTTTGGTTCAATGCAGGGAGTGCTCGCAGGAGTGCTCTCAGGAGTGCTCACAGGAGTGCTCGCAGGAATGCTCCCAGGAGTGTTCGCAGGATCCCAGGAGTGCTCTCAGGAGTGCTCCCAGGATCCCAGGAGTGCTCTCAGGAGTGCTCCCAGGATCCCAGGAGTGCTCTCCAGTCAACAAGAAGTTATAAACAGAGTTTGCTAGTTCATTGATTTTCTGCTCTATTTTAGTCATCATCAGGTCAGAGAAATGTTAGCTTGAAAGTAAGCCATGCAGTTTCTGGTGCTATATCACCTGCCATTGCTCCTAGCTGTAGACAGAGGGTCACCATCTTCACTGCATCTATCAGTGTTCTCCCCAGAACTTCTATTAGGGTAAACATGAGGATCACACAGTTTCAGGGTGTCAAGAAGGTTTGTTGGGATGTTTTCTACTGGAACATTACACCATCTTTATACCAATCTTTAAGTTCATTTTTAAATGAAGCTGGATGGGAAAGATCACTTTCCCAGAAGAGCAGGTCACTCAGTATCTCTTCAAAGTTAACTTGCTGTTGACATGAATGCATATGTGCTGGCAAAATCTTGAAAAGTTTGATTCCAACTTGATTTTCATCACCAAATCGGCGACTAAACTCTGATAGCAAGTGATCAACAGTGTAATTACTCGTTAATAATCAAGAGCAGTTGAGCTGAATTGTTGGCTCTGTGTATTTGTATGCCTACAAATCTGGGCATACTCATTTCTTCACCAATAATTTCTGAAACTTTATTGGCTTCTTCAAACCATTCTTTGTGCTCCTTCTCTACTTCTCTACGTTTCTTCTCAGAGACTCAATTTTTTCCTTTGTGTCTTTTATCATGTTTTATGCTACTAAGACATCGTTGTCTCTCTTCTGCAATTTGACAGTCATGCCTTTAAGAAGGTGAAGGCAATTTTTCACAACTATAAAAGCCATAATGAATTGTGATTTTCATAAAGGCCCTCAGCATTGACTTTGGTATCTTTATCCCACTTCCATTTTTCACTTGTGGGATCATTAGGTGTCACAAAAGCTAATTCAGAAAAGAGATGAGGAGAACAAATACTCTGAAAGCAAATATTGAGATACTTGTACATCTCTAGAAATGTTTCAAAGCGAGTGTGTCTTTCCACCCATCGAGTTTTACACAAACCAGTTAAATTCTTCTTCTTTGTACTTGCACACTGAACTTCTAACACTAGTTCCAAGAATTTTTGCCTCTTAGGTTCTTAGGTGAATTATTGAAAAAAGCAAGCAAGAATTTATCACGTCAATCATGTTTCTTACCTCAGGACTTGCTGCAATACTCAAATTGAGAACATGACTTCGACAATGAGTGTAAACAGCTAATGGTGCTGATTCACGAATGTGAGCTTGAACACCTGAAATATTTGAAGACATTGCTGAAGCACCATCATAAGCTTGACCTCTGGCTTTTGATATATCAATATTGTGAGTGCTCAGACTATCTTTAATTGCAGCAGAAATAGCCAATCCTGTTGTTCTCGTAAGTTATGAAAAATCAAAGAAAACTTCTTGTATTGAAGCTTGTGCTGGTATATATTTTATCGTCCCAAGACACAAAACGTAAACAAAGAGACAAAATTTCTTCGTTGGAATGGCTCTCAGTGACTTCATCTCCAATAAATAATTGAGAAGAAAGTACATTTTTTTAAATTGGAGACGTGATCTCTTCACGGATAATATCACCAATAATAGAAATGACCTGATTTTGTATTGTTTTTGACAAATACATAGCATTCTTTTCCCCACACTGAAGATGATTCTGGAGATCATCATCATAGTCTGCCAAAAGCTGAACAAGTGCAGTAAAGTTGCCACAATGACTAAGGAATTCTAATCTATCCTATCACAATGGCCCTGCAAAGCAATATTCTGTGTCTCTCACATCACTGTGAGTGAGGCTTTCATGGTCTCCCTCACATCACAGTGAGTGAGGCCTTCATGGTCTCCCTCACATCACAGTGAGTGATGCCTTCATGGTCTCCCTCACATCACAGTGATGAGGCCTTCATGGTCTCCCTCACATCACAGTGAGTGAGGCCTTCATGGTCTCCCTCACATCACAGTGATGAGGCCTTCATGGTCTCCCTCACATCACAGTGATGAGGCCTTCATGGTCTCCCTCACATCACAGTGATGAGGCCTTCATGGTCTCCCTCACATCACAGTGATGAGGCCTTCATGGTCACCCTCACATCACAGTGATGAGGCCTTCATGGTCTCCCTCACATCACAGTGAGTGAGGCCTTCATGGTCACCCTCACATCACAGTGATGAGGCCTTCATGGTCTCCCTCACATCACAGTGAGTGAGGCCTTCATGGTCACCCTCACATCACAGTGATGAGGCCTTCATGGTCTCCCTCACATCACAGTGATGAGGCCTTCATGGTCTCCCTCACATCACAGCGAGTGAGGCCTTCATGGTCACCCTCACATCACAGTGAGTGAGGCCTTCATGGTCACCCTCACATCACAGTGATGAGGCCTTCATGGTCACCCTCACATCACAGTGATGAGGCCTTCATGGTCTCCCTCACATCACAGTGATGAGGCCTTCATGGTCTCCCTCACATCACAGTGAGTGAGGCCTTCATGGTCTCCCTCACATCACAGTGAGTGAAGCCTTCATGGTCTCCCTCACATCACAGTGATGAGGCCTTCATGGTCTCCCTCACATCACAGTGATGAGGCCTTCATGGTCTCCCTCACATCACAGTGATGAGGCCATCATGGTCTCCCTCACATCACAGTGAGTGAGGCCTTCATGGTCTCCCTCACATCACAGTGAGGCCTTCATGGTCTCCCTCACATCACAGTGAGTAAGGCCTTCATGGTCTCCCTCACATCACAGTGATGAGGCCTTCATGGTCTCCCTCACATCACAGTGATGAGGCCTTCATGGTCACCCTCACATCACAGTGAGTGAGGCCATCATGGTCTCCCTCACATCACAGTGAGTGATGCCTTCATGGTCTCCCTCACATCACAGTGAGTGAGGCCTTCATGGTCTCCCTCACATCACAGTGAGTAAGGCCTTCATGGTCTCCCTCACATCACAGTGAGTGATGCCTTCATGGTCTCCCTCACATCACAGTGATGAGGCCTTCATGGTCTCCCTCACATCACAGTGAGTGAGGCCTTCATGGTCTCCCTCACATCACAGTGAGTGAAGCCTTCATGGTCTCCCTCACATCACAGTGAGTGAGGCCATCATGGTCTCCCTCATATCACAGTGAGTGAGGCCTTCATGGTCTCCCTCACATCACAGTGATGAGGCCATCATGATCTCCCTCACATCACAGTGAGTGAAGCCTTCATGGTCTCCCTCACATCACAGTGAGTGAGGCCTTCATGGTCACCCTCACATCACAGTGATGAGGCCTTCATGGTCACCCTCACATCACAGTGAGTGAGGCCTTCATGGTCTCCCTCACATCACAGTGAGTGAGGCCTTCATGGTCTCCCTCACATCACAGTGATGAGGCCATCATGATCTCCCTCACATCACAGTGAGTGAAGCCTTCATGGTCTCCCTCACATCACAGTGAGTGAGGCCTTCATGGTCACCCTCACATCACAGTGATGAGGCCTTCATGGTCTCCATCACATCACAGTGATGAGGCCTTCATGGTCTCCCTCACATCACAGTGATGAGGCCTTCATGGTCACCCTCACATTACAGTGAGTGAGGCCTTCATGGTCACCCTCACATCACAGTGAGTGAGGCCTTCATGGTCTCCCTCACATCACAGTGAGTGAGGCCTTCATGGTCTCCCTCACATCACAGTGAGTGGAGGCCTTCATGGTCACCCTCACATCACAGTGAGTGAGGCCTTCATCTCCCTCACATCACAGTGAGTGAGGCCTTCATGGTCACCCTCACATCACAGTGAGTTATGTAGGCCTTCATGGTCTCCCTCACATCACAGTGATGAGGCCTTCATGGTCTCCCTCACATCACAGTGAGTGAGGCCTTCATGGTCACCCTCACATCACAGTGATGAGGCCTTCATGGTCTCCCTCACATCACAGTGATGAGGCCTTCATGGTCTCCCTCACATCACAGTGAGTGATGCCTTCATGGTCTCCCTCACATCACAGTGAGTGAGGCCTTCATGGTCTCCCTCACATCACAGTGATGAGGCCTTCATGGTCTCCCTCAAATCACAGTGAGTGAGGCATTCATGGTCTCCCTCACATCACACTGATGAGGCCTTCATGGTCTCCCTCACATCACAATGAGTGAGGCCTTCATGGTCACCCTCACATCACAGTGAGTGAGGCCTTCATGGTCTCCCTCACATCACAGTGAGTGAGAGCCTTCATGGTCTCCCTCACATCATGAGTGAGGCCTTCATCTCCCTCACATCACAGTGATGAGGCCTTCATGGTCTCCCTCACATCACAGTGAGTGAGGCCTTCATGGTCTCCCTCACATCACAGTGAGTGAGGCCTTCATGGTCTCCCTCACATCACAGTGAGTGAGGCCTTCATGGTCTCCCTCACATCACAGTGATGAGGCCTTCATCTCCCTCACATCACAGTGATGAGGCCTTCATGGTCTCCCTCACATCACAGTGATGAGGCCTTCATCTCCCTCACATCACAGTGAGTGAGGCCTTCATGGTCTCCCTCACATCACAGTGAGTGAGGCCTTCATCTCCCTCACATCACAGTGATGAGGCCTTCATGGTCTCCCTCACATCACAGTGATGAGGCCTTCATGGTCTCCCTCACATCACAGTGAGTGAGGCCTTCATGGTCTCCCTCACATAACAGTGAGTGAGGCCTTCATGGTAACCCTCACATCATGAGTGAGGCCTTCATGGTCTCCCTCACATCACAGTGATGAGGCCTTCATGGTCTCCCTCACATCACAGTGATGAGGCCTTCATGGTCTCCCTCACATCACAGTGAGCGAGTGAGGCCTTCATGATGTGCTCTAATTTGTGGATGTTAAAGATTACTTCTGCCTCATTGCTTGGAGAAGTCACAACTCAAACAGAGCGTATAATAAGCCATGTAATATATTCTTGTCTCCTCGTTTATGACATCAGCTTCATGGTCTGGCCCATGTTGATGACACATCCTTCAGGCCCATTTTGATGACACCTCCTTCTGGCCCATGCTGATGACACCTCCTTGTGGCCCATGTTGATGACACCTCCTTCTGGCCCATGTTGATGACACCTCCTTCAGGCCCATGTTGATGACACCTCCTTCAGGCCCATGTTGATGACACCTCCTTCAGGCCCATGTTGATGACACCTCCTTCTGGCCCATGTTGATGACACCTCCTTCAGGCCCATGTTGATGACACCTCCTTCTGGCCCATGTTGATGACACCTCCTTCTGGCCCATGTTGATGACACATCCTTCTGGCCCATGTTGATGTCTGGCCCATGTTAATGACACTTCCTTCTGTCCATACTCAAGCGGAAGATGTTCAGTATGCCTGTCTTGCCATACCCTTTTCTAGTAGGTAAAGGGTTGACAATGCCAGAAATGTATCCGTGTGTGTGTGTGTGTGTGTGTGAGCATGAGTCTCCAAGAAGGATCTTTCAAACTTCCCACTTGCCTTAGAAGATTGACCTTCCAGTCCATGGAAGGCAGTAAGAATCTAGAAGGTAGCCACAAGGCTCTGTGCCCTCTGTGCTGACTACATCTAGAGGGTAGCCACAAGGCTCTGTGCCCTCTGTGCTGGCTACATCTAGAGGGTAGCCACAAGGCTCTGTTCCCTCTGTGCTGGCTACATCTAGAGGGTAGCCACAAGGCTCTGTTCCCTCTGTGCTGGCTACATCTAGAGGGTAGCCACAAGGCTCTGTGCCCTCTGTGCTGGCTACATCTAGAGGGTAGCCACAAGGCTCTGTGCCCTCTGTGCTGGCTACATCTAGAGGGTAGCCACAAGGCTCTGTTCCCTCTGTGCTGGCTACATCTAGAGGGTAGCCACAAGGCTCTGTGCCCTCTGTGCTGGCTACATCTAGAGGGTAGTCACAAGGCTCTGTGCCATCTGTGCTGGCTACATCTAGAGGGTAGCCACAAGGCTCTGTTCCCTCTGTGCTGGCTACATCTAGAGGGTAGCCACAAGGCTCTGTTCCCTCTGTGCTGGCTACATCTAGAGGGTAGGCACAAGGCTCTGTGTCCTCTGTGCTGGCTACATCTAGAGGGTAGCCACAAGGCTCTGTGTCCTCTGTGCTGGCTACATCTAGAGGGTAGCCACAAGGCTCTGTGCCCTCTGTGCTGGCTACATCTACAGGGTAGTCACAAGGCTCTGTGCCCTCTGTGCTGACTACATCTAGAGGGTAGCCACAAGGCTCTGTGCCCTCTCTGTGCTGGCTACATCTAGAGGGTAGCCACAAGGCTCTGTTCCCTCTGTGCTGGCTACATCTAGAGGGTAGCCACAAGGCTCTGTGCCTTCTGTGCTGACTACTTCTAGAGGGTAGCCACAAGGCTCTGTGCTGGCTACATCTAGAGGGTAGGCACAAGGCTCTGTGTCCTCTGTGCTGGCTACATCTAGAGGGTAGCCACAAGGCTCTGTGTCCTCTGTGCTGGCTACATCTAGAGGGTAGCCACAAGGCTCTGTGCCCTCTGTGCTGGCTACATCTAGAGGGTAGTCACAAGGCTCTGTGCCCTCTGTGCTGGCTACATCTAGAGGGTAGCCACAAGGCTCTGTGCCCTCTCTGTGCTGGCTACATCTAGAGGGTAGCCACAAGGCTCTGTTCCCTCTGTGCTGGCTACATCTAGAGGGTAGCCACAAGGCTCTGTGCCTTCTGTGCTGACTACTTCTAGAGGGTAGCCACAAGGCTCTGTGCTGGCTACATCTAGAGGGTAGGCACAAGGCTCTGTGTCCTCTGTGCTGGCTACATCTAGAGGGTAGCCACAAGGCTCTGTGTCCTCTGTGCTGGCTACATCTAGAGGGTAGCCACAAGGCTCTGTGCCCTCTGTGCTGGCTACATCTAGAGGGTAGTCACAAGGCTCTGTGCCCTCTGTGCTGACTACATCTAGAGGGTAGCCACAAGGCTCTGTGCCCTCTCTGTGCTGGCTACATCTAGAGGGTAGCCACAAGGCTCTGTTCCCTCTGTGCTGGCTACATCTAGAGGGTAGCCACAAGGCTCTGTGCCTTCTGTGCTGACTACTTCTAGAGGGTAGCCACAAGGCTCTGTGCTGGCTACATCTAGAGGGTAGTCACAAGGCTCTGTGCCTTCTGTGCTGACTACATCTAGAGGGTAGCCACAAGGCTCTGTGCCCTCTGTGCTGGCTACATCTAGAGGGTAGCCACAAGGCTCTGTGCCCTCTGTGCTGGCTACATCTAGAGGGTAGCCACAAGGCTCTGTGCCCTCTGTGCTGGCTACATCTGGAGGGTAGCCACAAGGCTCTGTTCCCTCTGTGCTGGCTACATCTAGAGGGTAGCCACAAGGCTGTGTTCCCTCTGTGCTGGCTACATCTAGAGGGTATAGTCACAAGGCTCTGTGCCCTCTGTGCTGGCTACATCTGTAGGTTGGGATGTTAATATTTCAGTTACAAGATGTTGCCTTCTGTAAGTGTGGGCCATTTGGGAATAACAGAAAACAATGACTTCTGTGAGTAACACGACATCAGTGCTGCATCTCCAGGGTAATCTCAATTCCCTGGGGCTGTCTGTGATAACTGCGGTCATGATGAAGCGTGCACATGCCCCTGGGCACATGCATCAACTAGAAGTCATGGAGTCCATGCCAGAACTAGTTAGTCATGGAGTCCATGCCTGAACTAGTTAGTCATGGAGTCCATGCCTGAACTAGTTAGTCATGGAGTCCATGCCAGAACTAGTTAGTCATGGAGTCCATGCCAGAGCTAGTTAGTCATGGAGTCCATGCCAGAACTAGGTAGTCATGGAGTCCATGCCAGAACTAGTTAGTCATGGAGTCCATGCCAGAACTAGTTAGTCATGGAGTCCATGCCAGAGCTAGTTAGTCATGGAGTCCATGCCTGAACTAGTTAGTCATGGAGTCCATGCCAGAGCTAGTTAGTCATGGAGTCCATGCCAGAACTAGTTAGTCATGGAGTCCATGCCAGAGCTAGTTAGTCATGGAGTCCATGCCAGAGCTAGTTAGTCATGGAGTCCATGCCTGAACTAGTTAGTCATGGAGTCCATGCCTGAACCAGTTAGTCATGGAGTCCATGCCTGAACTAGTTAGTCATGGAGTCCATGCCAGAACTAGTTAGTCATGGAGTCCATGCCAGAACCAGTTAGTCATGGAGTCCATGCCTGAACTAGCTAGTCATGGAGTCCATGCCTGAACTAGTTAGTCATGGAGTCCATGCCAGAACTAGTTAGTCATGGAGTCCATGCCAGAACTAGTTAGTCATGGAGTCCATGCCAGAGCTAGTTAGTCATGGAGTCCATGCCTGAACTAGTTAGTCATGGAGTCCATGCCTGAACTAGTTAGTCATGGAGTCCATGCCTGAACTAGTTAGTCATGGAGTCCATGCCAGAACCAGTTAGTCATGGAGTCCATGCCAGAACTAGTTAGTCATGGAGACCATGCCAGAACCAGTTAGTCATGGAGTCCATGCCAGAACTAGTTAGTCATGGAGTCCATGCCAGAGCTAGTTAGTCATGGAGTCCATGCCAGAACTAGGTAGTCATGGAGTCCATGCCAGAACTAGGTAGTCATGGAGTCCATGCCAGAACTAGTTAGTCATGGAGTCCATGCCAGAACTAGTTAGTCATGGAGTCCATGCCAGAACTAGTTAGTCATGGAGTCCATGCCTGAACTAGTTAGTCATGGAGTCCATGCCTGAACTAGTTAGTCATGGAGTCCATGCCTGAACCAGTTAGTCATGGAGTCCATGCCAGAACCAGTTAGTCATGGAGTCCATGCCTGAACTAGTTAGTCATGGAGTCCATGCCAGAACTAGGTAGTCATGGAGACCATGCCAGAACTAGTTAGTCATGGAGTCCATGCCTGAACTAGTTAGTCATGGAGTCCATGCCAGAGCTAGTTAGTCATGGAGTCCATGCCAGAGCTAGTTAGTCATGGAGTCCATGCCAGAACTAGTTAGTCATGGAGTCCATGCCAGAACCAGTTAGTCATGGAGTCCATGCCTGAACTAGTTAGTCATGGAGTCCATGCCAGAACTAGGTAGTCATGGAGTCCATGCCAGAGCTAGTTAGTCATGGAGTCCATGCCAGAGCTAGTTAGTCATGGAGTCCATGCCAGAGCTAGTTAGTCATGGAGTCCATGCCAGAACTAGTTAGTCATGGAGTCCATGCCAGAACTAGTTAGTCATGGAGTCCATGCCAGAACTAGTTAGTCATGGAGTCCATGCCTGAACTAGTTAGTCATGGAGTCCATGCCAGAGCTAGTTAGTCATGGAGTCCATGCCAGAACTAGTTAGTCATGGAGTCCATGCCTGAACTAGTTAGTCATGGAGTCCATGCCAGAGCTAGTTAGTCATGGAGTCCATGCCAGAGCTAGTTAGTCATGGAGTCCATGCCAGAACTAGTTAGTCATGGAGTCCATGCCAGAGCTAGTTAGTCATGGAGTCCATGCCAGAACTAGTTAGTCATGGAGTCCATGCCAGAACTAGTTAGTCATGGAGTCCATGCCTGAACTAGTTAGTCATGGAGTCCATGCCAGAGCTAGTTAGTCATGGAGACCATGCCAGAACTAGTTAGTCATGGAGTCCATGCCAGAACTAGTTAGTCATGGAGTCCATGCCAGAACTAGTTAGTCATGGAGTCCATGCCAGAACTAGTTAGTCATGGAGTCCATGCCAGAGCTAGTTAGTCATGGAGTCCATGCCTGAACTAGTTAGTCATGGAGTCCATGCCAGAGCTAGTTAGTCATGGAGTCCATGCCAGAGCTAGTTAGTCATGGAGTCCATGCCTGAACTAGTTAGTCATGGAGTCCATGCCTGAACTAGTTAGTCATGGAGTCCATGCCAGAGCTAGTTAGTCATGGAGTCCATGCCAGAACTAGTTAGTCATGGAGTCCATGCCTGAACTAGTTAGTCATGGAGTCCATGCCAGAGCTAGTTAGTCATGGAGACCATGCCTGAACTAGTTAGTCATGGAGTCCATGCCAGAACTAGTTAGTCATGGAGTCCATGCCAGAACTAGTTAGTCATGGAGTCCATGCCTGAACTAGTTAGTCATGGAGACCATGCCAGAACTAGGTAGTCATGGAGTCCATGCCAGAACTAGGTAGTCATGGAGTCCATGCCAGAACTAGTTAGTCATGGAGTCCATGCCAGAACTAGCTAGTCATGGAGTCCATGCCAGAGCTAGTTAGTCATGGAGTCCATGCCAGAGCTAGTTAGTCATGGAGTCCATGCCTGAACTAGTTAGTCATGGAGTCCATGCCAGAACTAGTTAGTCATGGAGTCCATGCCAGAACTAGTTAGTCATGGAGTCCATGCCTGAACTAGTTAGTCATGGAGTCCATGCCAGAACTAGTTAGTCATGGAGTCCATGCCTGAACTAGTTAGTCATGGAGTCCATGCCAGAGCTAGTTAGTCATGGAGTCCATGCCAGAGCTAGTTAGTCATGGAGTCCATGCCAGAACTAGTTAGTCATGGAGTCCATGCCTGAACTAGTTAGTCATGGAGTCCATGCCAGAACTAGTTAGTCATGGAGTCCATGCCAGAACTAGTTAGTCATGGAGTCCATGCCTGAACTAGTTAGTCATGGAGTCCATGCCAGAACTAGGTAGTCATGGAGTCCATGCCAGAACCAGTTAGTCATGGAGTCCATGCCAGAACTAGTTAGTCATGGAGTCCATGCCTGAACTAGTTAGTCATGGAGTCCATGCCAGAACTAGTTAGTCATGGAGTCCATGCCAGAACTAGTTAGTCATGGAGTCCATGCCTGAACTAGTTAGTCATGGAGTCCATGCCAGAGCTAGTTAGTCATGGAGTCCATGCCAGAGCTAGTTAGTCATGGAGTCCATGCCTGAACTAGTTAGTCATGGAGTCCATGCCAGAGCTAGTTAGTCATGGAGTCCATGCCAGAAGCTAGTTAGTCATGGAGTCCATGCCAGAGCTAGTTAGTCATGGAGTCCATGCCTGAACTAGTTAGTCATGGAGTCCATGCCAGAACTAGTTAGTCATGGAGTCCATGCCTGAACTAGTTAGTCATGGAGTCCATGCCAGAACTAGGTAGTCATGGAGTCCATGCCAGAACCAGTTAGTCATGGAGTCCATGCCAGAACTAGTTAGTCATGGAGTCCATGCCAGAACTAGTTAGTCATGGAGTCCATGCCAGAACTAGTTAGTCATGGAGTCCATGCCAGAGCTAGTTAGTCATGGAGTCCATGCCAGAACTAGTTAGTCATGGAGTCCATGCCAGAACCAGTTAGTCATGGAGTCCATGCCAGAACTAGTTAGTCATGGAGTCCATGCCAGAACTAGTTAGTCATGGAGTCCATGCCTGAACTAGTTAGTCATGGAGTCCATGCCTGAACCAGTTAGTCATGGAGTCCATGCCTGAACTAGTTAGTCATGGAGACCATGCCAGAGCTAGTTAGTCATGGAGTCCATGCCAGAGCTAGTTAGTCATGGAGTCCATGCCAGAACTAGTTAGTCATGGAGTCCATGCCAGAACCAGTTAGTCATGGAGTCCATGCCTGAACTAGTTAGTCATGGAGTCCATGCCTGAACCAGTTAGTCATGGAGTCCATGCCTGAACTAGTTAGTCATGGAGACCATGCCAGAGCTAGTTAGTCATGGAGTCCATGCCAGAGCTAGTTAGTCATGGAGTCCATGCCAGAACTAGTTAGTCATGGAGTCCATGCCAGAGCTAGTTAGTCATGGAGTCCATGCCTGAACTAGTTAGTCATGGAGTCCATGCCAGAGCTAGTTAGTCATGGAGTCCATGCCTGAACTAGTTAGTCATGGAGTCCATGCCTGAACTAGTTAGTCATGGAGTCCATGCCAGTCATGGAGTCCATGCCAGTACTAGTTAGTCATGGAGTCCATGCCAGAACTAGGTAGTCATGGAGTCCATGCCTGAACTAGTTAGTCATGGAGTCCATGCCTGAACTAGTTAGTCATGGAGTCCATGCCTGAACTAGTTAGTCATGGAGTCCATGCCAGAACTAGTTAGTCATGGAGTCCATGCCAGTCATGGAGTCCATGCCAGAACTAGTTAGTCATGGAGTCCATGCCAGAACTAGGTAGTCATGGAGTCCATGCCAGAACTAGCTAGTCATGGAGTCCATGCCTGAACTAGTTAGTCATGGAGTCCATGCCTGAACTAGTTAGTCATGGAGTCCATGCCTGAACTAGTTAGTCATGGAGTCCATGCCAGAACTAGGTAGTCATGGAGTCCATGCCTGAACTAGCTAGTCATGGAGTCCATGCCAGAACCAGTTAGTCATGGAGTCCATGCCTGAACTAGGTAGTCATGGAGTCCATGCCAGAGCTAGTTAGTCATGGAGTCCATGCCAGAGCTAGTTAGTCATGGAGTCCATGCCAGAACTAGTTAGTCATGGAGTCCATGCCTGAACTAGTTAGTCATGGAGTCCATGCCAGAGCTAGTTAGTCATGGAGTCCATGCCTGAACTAGTTAGTCATGGAGTCCATGCCTGAACTAGTTAGTCATGGAGTCCATGCCTGAACTAGTTAGTCATGGAGTCCATGCCAGAACTAGGTAGTCATGGAGTCCATGCCTGAACTAGCTAGTCATGGAGTCCATGCCTGAACTAGTTAGTCATGGAGACCATGCCAGAACTAGTTAGTCATGGAGTCCATGCCAGTCATGGAGTCCATGCCAGAACTAGGTAGTCATGGAGTCCATGCCTGAACTAGTTAGTCATGGAGTCCATGCCAGAGCTAGTTAGTCATGGAGTCCATGCCTGAACTAGTTAGTCATGGAGTCCATGCCAGAACTAGTTAGTCATGGAGTCCATGCCAGTCATGGAGTCCATGCCAGAACTAGTTAGTCATGGAGTCCATGCCAGAACTAGGTAGTCATGGAGTCCATGCCTGAACTAGTTAGTCATGGAGTCCATGCCAGTCATGGAGTCCATGCCAGTACTAGTTAGTCATGGAGTCCATGCCAGAACTAGGTAGTCATGGAGTCCATGCCTGAACTAGTTAGTCATGGAGTCCATGCCAGAGCTAGTTAGTCATGGAGTCCATGCCAGAACTAGTTAGTCATGGAGTCCATGCCAGTCATGGAGTCCATGCCAGAACTAGTTAGTCATGGAGTCCATGCCAGAACTAGGTAGTCATGGAGTCCATGCCAGAACTAGCTAGTCATGGAGTCCATGCCTGAACTAGTTAGTCATGGAGTCCATGCCTGAACTAGTTAGTCATGGAGTCCATGCCTGAACTAGTTAGTCATGGAGTCCATGCCAGAACTAGGTAGTCATGGAGTCCATGCCTGAACTAGCTAGTCATGGAGTCCATGCCAGAACCAGTTAGTCATGGAGTCCATGCCTGAACTAGGTAGTCATGGAGTCCATGCCAGAGCTAGTTAGTCATGGAGTCCATGCCAGAACCAGTTAGTCATGGAGTCCATGCCAGAACTAGGTAGTCATGGAGTCCATGCCAGAACTAGTTAGTCATGGAGTCCATGCCAGAACTAGTTAGTCATGGAGTCCATGCCAGAACTAGTTAGTCATGGAGTCCATGCCAGAACTAGTTAGTCATGGAGTCCATGCCTGAACTAGTTAGTCATGGAGTCCATGCCAGAGCTAGTTAGTCATGGAGTCCATGCCTGAACTAGTTAGTCATGGAGTCCATGCCTGAACTAGTTAGTCATGGAGTCCATGCCTGAACTAGTTAGTCATGGAGTCCATGCCAGAACTAGGTAGTCATGGAGTCCATGCCTGAACTAGCTAGTCATGGAGTCCATGCCAGAACCAGTTAGTCATGGAGTCCATGCCTGAACTAGGTAGTCATGGAGTCCATGCCAGAACTAGGTAGTCATGGAGTCCATGCCAGAACTAGTTAGTCATGGAGTCCATGCCTGAACCAGTTAGTCATGGAGTCCATGCCTGAACTAGGTAGTCATGGAGTCCATGCCAGAACTAGGTAGTCATGGAGTCCATGCCAGAACTAGTTAGTCATGGAGTCCATGCCAGAACTAGTTAGTCATGGAGTCCATGCCAGAACTAGTTAGTCATGGAGTCCATGCCTGAACTAGGTAGTCATGGAGTCCATGCCAGAACTAGGTAGTCATGGAGTCCATGCCTGAACTAGTTAGTCATGGAGCCCATGCCTGAACTAGTTAGTCATGGAGTCCATGCCAGAACTAGTTAGTCATGGAGTCCATGCCTGAACTAGTTAGTCATGGAGTCCATGCCAGAACTAGTTAGTCATGGAGTCCATGCCAGAACTAGGTAGTCATGGAGTCCATGCCTGAACTAGTTAGTCATGGAGTCCATGCCTGAACTAGTTAGTCATGGAGTCCATGCCAGAACTAGTTAGTCATGGAGTCCATGCCAGAGCTAGTTAGTCATGGAGTCCATGCCAGAGCTAGTTAGTCATGGAGTCCATGCCTGAACTAGTTAGTCATGGAGTCCATGCCTGAACTAGTTAGTCATGGAGTCCATGCCTGAACTAGTTAGTCATGGAGTCCATGCCAGAGCTAGTTAGTCATGGAGTCCATGCCTGAACTAGTTAGTCATGGAGTCCATGCCAGAGCTAGTTAGTCATGGAGTCCATGCCAGAACTAGTTAGTCATGGAGTCCATGCCAGAGCTAGTTAGTCATGGAGTCCATGCCTGAACTAGTTAGTCATGGAGTCCATGCCTGAACTAGTTAGTCATGGAGTCCATGCCAGAACTAGTTAGTCATGGAGTCCATGCCAGAGCTAGTTAGTCATGGAGTCCATGCCAGAACCAGTTAGTCATGGAGTCCATGCCTGAACTAGTTAGTCATGGAGTCCATGCCAGAACTAGGTAGTCATGGAGACCATGCCAGAACTAGTTAGTCATGGAGTCCATGCCTGAACTAGTTAGTCATGGAGTCCATGCCAGAGCTAGTTAGTCATGGAGTCCATGCCAGAGCTAGTTAGTCATGGAGTCCATGCCAGAACTAGTTAGTCATGGAGTCCATGCCAGAACTAGTTAGTCATGGAGTCCATGCCAGAACTAGTTAGTCATGGAGTCCATGCCTGAACTAGTTAGTCATGGAGTCCATGCCAGAACTAGGTAGTCATGGAGTCCATGCCAGAACCAGTTAGTCATGGAGTCCATGCCAGAACTAGTTAGTCATGGAGCCCATGCCAGAACTAGTTAGTCATGGAGTCCATGCCAGAGCTAGTTAGTCATGGAGTCCATGCCAGAACTAGTTAGTCATGGAGTCCATGCCAGAGCTAGTTAGTCATGGAGTCCATGCCTGAACTAGTTAGTCATGGAGTCCATGCCTGAACTAGTTAGTCATGGAGTCCATGCCAGAGCTAGTTAGTCATGGAGTCCATGCCTGAACTAGTTAGTCATGGAGTCCATGCCAGAACCAGTTAGTCATGGAGTCCATGCCAGAACTAGTTAGTCATGGAGACCATGCCAGAACCAGTTAGTCATGGAGTCCATGCCAGAACTAGGTAGTCATGGAGTCCATGCCAGAACTAGTTAGTCATGGAGTCCATGCCAGAACTAGTTAGTCATGGAGTCCATGCCAGAACTAGTTAGTCATGGAGTCCATGCCAGAACTAGTTAGTCATGGAGCCCATGCCAGAACTAGTTAGTCATGGAGTCCATGCCAGAGCTAGTTAGTCATGGAGTCCATGCCAGAACTAGTTAGTCATGGAGTCCATGCCAGAACTAGGTAGTCATGGAGTCCATGCCTGAACTAGTTAGTCATGGAGTCCATGCCAGAGCTAGTTAGTCATGGAGTCCATGCCAGAGCTAGTTAGTCATGGAGTCCATGCCTGAACTAGTTAGTCATGGAGTCCATGCCTGAACTAGTTAGTCATGGAGTCCATGCCTGAACTAGGTAGTCATGGAGTCCATGCCAGAACTAGTTAGTCATGGAGTCCATGCCTGAACTAGGTAGTCATGGAGTCCATGCCAGAGCTAGTTAGTCATGGAGTCCATGCCAGAACCAGTTAGTCATGGAGTCCATGCCTGAACCAGTTAGTCATGGAGTCCATGCCAGAGCTAGTTAGTCATGGAGTCCATGCCAGAACTAGTTAGTCATGGAGTCCATGCCAGAACCAGTTTGTCAAGTACCAGCAGCCTGACCCTGTTCACCAGGATGTCAGGTAGGGGCAGCCCCTATTGACCATGAACATAAGCTCCATTGCTCACTTAGCTTGTGGTCTGAGCCACTCGCAGGTGGATGTCTGTTTATGAATTATGCAGCCTTGATTTGATAAATTAGACCTTCGATTTCAGGAATGGCCTTAGCCACAGAGAAAGCTACGAGAGGCATCTTTACTATCTCTCACTTGCTCCCTCAAGCAGGAAGGAGAAAGCTCTCTGATAAGAGCTGAGAAGTGTGGCCAGGTTGGAGCCAGTCCGTGTAGTGACTCATAAGTAACTTAGCAACACATTATAGGAGGGTGGTGCAGGCACATGGAGTCTGCACTCACCAGTGCAGTCTTCCTGCTGGTGAATCCCTTCTTTCTTGAGGAAGGAGGTGCTCCTGATGGATGTTTGGATCCTAAGCTTTGTTATGACCTAGCAATGTGCAGCTCAATGTTGGCTTCCCTCAGTTGTGCTAATTATTACACCAACTTCAGCTTATTGTACGTTCTTATGAACAACTTGACGTCTTTGAAGAAGTTGCAGCCTATTATTGTAATTGCTACAACAAACCACAAATATAGACAGTGGTTGGTGTGATGTTTCCAAGACTCTGCATGTATCTCTGCATGCATGTATCTCTGCATGCATGTATCTCTGCATGTATGTATTATATGAATGTGTTTATGTACTGGACATTCACTGACATTAATACGTATGAACTGTCATCCGTCCTAAATATTAACATGAACAGGTCACCTCTCCTAAATATTAACATGAACAGGTCACCTCTCCTAAATATTGACATGAACAGGTCACCAGTGCAGTCTTCCTGCTGGTACAGGCACATGGAGTCTGCACTCACCAGTGCAGTCTTCCTGCTGGTGCAGGCACATGGAGTCTGCACTCACCAGTGCAGTCTTCCTGCTGGTGCTGGCACATGGAGTCTGCATTCATGCACTCACCAGTGCAGTCTTCCTGCTGGTGCAGGCACATGGAGTCTGCACTCATGCACTCATCAGTGCAGTCTTCCTGCTGGTGCAGGCACATGGAGTCTGCACTCATGCACTCACCAGTGCAGTCTTCCTGCTGGTACAGGCACATGGAGTCTGCACTCATGCACTCACCAGTGCAGTCTTCCTGCTGGTACAGGCACACGGAGTCTGCACTCATCAGTGCAGTCTTCCTGCTGGTATAGGCACATGGAGTCTGCACTCATGTCCTCACCAGTGCAGTCTTCCTGCTGGTACAGGCACATGGAGTCTGCACTCATGCACTCACCAGTGCAGTCTTCCTGCTGGTACAGGCACACGGAGTCTGCACTCATCAGTGCAGTCTTCCTGCTGGTGCTGGCATGTTTCATACATACTGGTCTCATATCCCCAACCCCTTGCAGAAATTGCCTTCCCCCCATACTAGACATACAGATGACTCATCATGCGACATGAATCTCATTAATAGCAATTGTATATATGAATATCATTATTAGCATGTGAGGTCCATATGAATATCTTAGCATGTGCGTGTATGAATATCATTATTTGTATGATGATGCCTATTAGAAAAACATTTCAGCCACACCATCCCTCACACCATCCCTCTTACCCACACATTCCTACAAAAAAACACCAAAAAAACTGTAAGAAATCTTGCTACAATGAACCAATTGACCACCTACCAGAATAGGCTGTTTGTCTAGCAGGTATCTATTTAGCGTGTAGTATTCATTAGGACCACATCTCTCCCTGCTCTAAATTGGTGTTTCTCCCATTGGTGGTGATGAGACAAATTTCAATCATTCACTATCCCTTCCAGCTAGTCCAGCAGATGCACTCACCGACAAGTTTATGTATGAAACTGATAACAATGCATGAGCAATGTTGTTAAACAGCTGCCCAAGCGGCCATTTTTTTTGCTGACTGAAGCCATAAGCATCCTGCTTGACAACCAGCTCTTAGCCATAAGCATCCTGCTTAAAAACCAGCTCTTAGCCATAAGCATCCTGCTTGACAACCAGCTCTTAGCCATAAGCATCCTGCTTGACAACCAGCTCTTAGCCATAAGCATCCTGCTTGACAACCAGCTCTTAGCCATAAGCATCCTGCTTGACAACCAGCTCTTAGCCATAAGCATCCTGCTTGACAACCAGCTCTTAGCCATAAGCATCCTGCTTGACAACCAGCTCTTAGCCATAAGCATCCTGCTTGACAACCAGCTCTTAGCCATAAGTATCCTGCTTGACAACCAGCTCTTAGCCATAAGCATCCTGCTTGACAACCAGCTCTTAGCCATAAGCATCCTGCTTGACAACCAGCTCTTAGCCATAAGCATCCTGCTTGACAACCAGCTCTTAGCCATAAGCATCCTGCTTGACAACCAGCTCTTAGCCATAAGCATCCTGCTTGACAACCAGCTCTTAGCCATAAGTATCCTGCTTGACAACCAGCTCTTAGCCATAAGCATCCTGCTTGACAACCAGCTCTTAGCCGTAAGCATCCTGCTTGACAACCAATAATTTCTATCACACCTGTGTGTGTGACTACCTTCTAATTAGCTGCTGCTGCTTTCATTGGTTGAAAGGATTTAAATATGATATTAAAGGCAAATGATGTCGTACGACATAATCATGAGGCAATGGAGATGATAAACAGGAATATGGCCGAGATAAACAGGAATATGGCCGAGAGCTACTTAATGATGACTAGGACAGGGAATAAGTACGCCTTTCATGAGGTAATAATGTCATACATGTAGCAACTACAGCAACAAGTGTCCTGAGGCATACCATATTAGGACAAGCAGCATGTTTTAACATGTATCCTAAGATGTATTATACTAGGATGAGCAACATGTGTCCTAAGATATTAGGACAAGCAACATGTACATAAAATACACTGTCCGAGGTCAAGTAACAAATGACCTTAAGACATATTGAACTCTAGAAGGACAAAAACATGTCCTAATTTAAGACGTATTGTAAGGTCAAACAAAATGTGTCCTAAGATGTATAGGACAAGCAAAGTGTGTCCTAAGATGTATTTTACTAGGACAAGTAAAGTGTGTCCTAAGATTATTATACTAGGACAATAGGACAAGCAAAGTGTGTCCTAAGATGTATTATACTAGGATAAGAAAAGCATGTCCTAAGATGTATTATACTAGGACAAGCAAAGTGTGTCCTAAGATGTACTATACTAGGACAAGCAAAGTGTGTCCTAAGATGTATTATACTAGGACAAGCAAAGTGTGTCCTAAGATTATTATACTAGGACAATAGGACAAGAAAAGTGTGTCCTAACATGTATTATACTAGGATAAGAAAAGCGTGTCCTAAGATGTATTATAATAGGACAAGCAAAGTGTGTCCTAAGATGTATTATACTAGGACAAGCAAAGTGTGTCCTAAGATTATTATACTAGGACAATAGGACAAGCAAAGTGTGTCCTAACATGTATTATACTAGATAAGAAAAGCATGTCCTAAGATGTATTATACTAGGACAAGCAAAGTGTGTCCTAAAATGTACTGCAAAAGGACAAGCAACATATGTCTGTGCTAGGTCAGGCAAGATGTGTCCTAAGATGTGTCCTAAGATGTATTGCAGTTAATGGACGAGCAAGGAAAAGTGTCGAATATGTCACCTGATCAAACAGAAAACACTTCAGACAATACAAGTTTAGGACAGGTGACCCGTTCATGTTAATATTTAGGACAGGTGACCTGTTCATGTCAATATTTAGGACAGGTGACCTGTTCATGTCAATATTTAGGACAGGTGACCTGTTCATGTTAATATTTAGGACAGGTGACCTGTTCATGTTAATATTTAGGACAGGTGACCTGTTCATGTTAATATTTAAGACAGGTGACCTGTTCATGTTAATATTTAGGACAGGTGACCCGTTCATGTTAATATTTAGGACAGGTGACCCGTTCATGTTAATATTTAGGACAGGTGACCTGTTCATGTTAATATTTAGGACAGGTGACCTGTTCATGTTAATATTTAAGACAGGTGACCTGTTCATGTTAATATTTAGGACAGGTGACCTGTTCATGTTAATATTTAAGACAGGTGACCTGTTCATGTTAATATTTAGGACAGGTGACCTGTTCATGTTAATATTTAGGACAGGTGACCTGTTCATGTTAATATTTAGGACAGGTGACCTATTCATGTTAATATTTAGGACAGGTGACCTGTTCATGTTAATATTTAGGACAGGTGACCTGTTCATGTTAATATTTAGGACAGGTGACCTGTTCATGTTAATATTTAGGACAGGTGACCTGTTCATGTTAATATTTAGGACAGTTGACCTGTTCATGTTAGACAGTTGACCTGTTCATGTCAATATTTAGGAGAGGTGACCTGTTCATGTTAATATTTAGGACGGATGACAGTTCATACGTATTAATGTCAGTGAATGTCCAGTACATAAACACATTCATATAATACATACATGCAGAGATACATGCATGCAGAGATACATGCATGCAGAGATACATACAGAGTCTTGGAAACATCACACCAACCACTGTCTATATTTGTGGTTTGTTGTAGCAATTACACTAATAGGCTGCAACTTCTTCAAAGACGTCAAGTTGTTCACAAGAACGTACAATAAGCTGAAGTTGGTGTAATAATTAGCACAACTGAGGGAAGCCAACATTGAGCTGAGGTCACAACAAAGCTTAGGATCCAAACATCCATCAGGAGCACCTCCTTCCTCAAGAATGAAGGGATTCAGAGTGATTCCAGGTAAGCTTGGATAGTTTCCAGAAACTGCACAGGCCAGGAAGAGACCATTTATGATGGCAGCCATTAGGAAAAAATCTTTCATTGTACTCGCTTGCTCCATTCATAGAGCAGTCTACTGGGCATGTGTAGGCTCCATTCATAGAGCAGTCTACTGGGCATGTGCAGGCTCCATTCATAGAGCAGTCTACTGGGCATGTGCAGGCTCCATTCATAGAGCAGTCTACTGGGCATGTGCAGGCTCCATTCATAGAGCAGTCTACTGGGCATGTGCAGGCTCCATTCATAGAGCAGTCTACTGGGCATGTGCAGGCTCCATTCATAGAGCAGTCTACTGGGCATGTGCAGGCTCCATTCATAGAGCAGTCTACTGGGCATGTGCAGGCTCCATTCATAGAGCAGTCTACTGGGCATGTGCAGGCTCCATTCATAGAGCAGTCCACTGGGCATGTGCAGGCTCCATTCATAGTGCAGTCTACTGGGCATGTGCAGGCTCCATTCATAGAGCAGTCTACTGGGCATGTGTAGGCTCCATTCATAGAGCAGTCTACTGGGCATGTGCAGGCTCCATTCATAGAGCAGTCTACTGGGCATGTGCAGGCTCCATTCATAGAGCAGTCTACTGGGCATGTGCAGGCTCCATTCATAGAGCAGTCTACTGGGCATGTGCAGGCTCCATTCATAGAGCAGTCTACTGGGCATGTGCAGGCTCCATTCATAGAGCAGTCTACTGGGCATGTGCAGGCTCCATTCATAGAGCAGTCTACTGGGCATGTGCTCCATTCATAGAGCAGTCCACTGGGCATGTGCAGGCTCCATTCATAGTGCAGTCTACTGGGCATGTGCAGGCTCCATTCATAGAGCAGTCTACTGGGCATGTGCAGGCTCCATTCATAGGGCAGTCTACTGGGCATGTGCAGGCTCCATTCATAGAGCAGTCTACTGGGCATGTGCAGGCTCCATTCATAGAGCAGTCTACTGGGCATGTGCAGGCTCCATTCATAGGGCAGTCTACTGGGCATGTGCAGGCTCCATTCATAGAGCAGTCTACTGGGCATGTGCAGGCTCCATTCATAGAGCAGTCTACTGGGCATGTGCAAGCTCCATTCATAGAGCAGTCTACTGAGCATGTGCAGGCTCCATTCATAGAGCGGTCTACTGGGCATGTGCAGGCTCCATTCATAGAGCAGTCTACTGGGCATGTGCAGGCTCCATTTATAGAGCAGTCTACTGGGCATGTGCAGGTAAAAACATTCAGATAGAACGCTTCATCTTTTATTGTTGCTTTGTGAATGACATCTGAGCTCACACCTTTGGGCAGCTATTCTACCTCACGAGGAATCACTTCACCCCAAATATATCCAGCACCTGCAAGAGCCACCATTAGAAACCACTGATACCTCACTCCAAATATATCCAGCACCTGCAAGAGCCACCATTAGAAACAACTGATGCCTCACTCCAAATATATCCAGCACCTGCAAGAGCCACCATTAGAAACAACTGATGCCTCACTCCAAATATATTCGGCACCTGCAAGAGCCACCATTAGAAACCACTGATACCTCAATCCAAATATATCCAGCACCTGCAAGAGCCACCATTAGAAACAACTGATGCCTCACTCCAAATATATTCAGCACCTGCAAGAGCCACCTTTAGAAACCACTGATACCTCACTCCAAATATATCCAGCACCTGCAAGAGCCACCATTAGAAACAACTGATGCCTCACTCCAAATATATTCAGCACCTGCAAGAGCCACCATTAGAAACCACTGATGCCTCACTCCAAATATATCCAGCACCTGCAAGAGCTACCATTAGAAACAACTGATGCCTCACTCCAAATATATCCAGCACCTGCAAGAGTCACCATTAGAAACAACTGATACCTCAATCCAAATATATCCAGCACCTGCAAGAGTCACCTCAGTCCAAATATATCCAGCACCTGCAAGAGTCACCATTAGAAACCACTGATACCTCAATCCAAATATATCCAGCACCTGCAAGAGCCACCATTAGAAACCACTGATGCCTCACTCCAAATATATCCAGCACCTGCAAGAGCCATCATTAGAAACAACTGATGCCTCACTCCAAATATATCCAGCACCTGCAAGAGCCACCATTAGAAACCACTGATACCTCACTCCAAATATATCCAGCACCTGCAAGAGCTACCATTAGAAACAACTGATGCCTCACTCCAAATATATCCAGCACCTGCAAGAGCCATCATTAGAAACCACTGATACTTCCAAGATGGACAGAAGCTATGTGAAGAGTTTTTGAAGGCACGCCAAGAGGTCATTTATATTACACATCAGCTTTTATTGTTGCTGGTCACTCAATACAACAATAGACGTGCATGACAGTGCAACAGAGGAGGGACTCGCTGGACCACGCCCACACTGGGTGACGGCAGGTGGAAGTAGGTTGACAATCATTCTATGGGGACACGCACTGGACAAACACCACACTGTGTTGAGGCAGGTTGAAGTAGGTTGACAATAGCTCTGTGAGGACACACACTGGACTGGGTTGAGGCAGGTTGAAGTAAGTTGACAATAGCTCTATGGGGACACACACTGGACCAATACCACCCTGGGTTGAGGCAGGTTGAAGTAGGTTGACAATAGGACACACACTGGACCAATATACCACCCTGGGTTGAGGCAGGTTGAAGTAGGTTGACAATAGCTCTATGGGGACACATACCAGACCAACACCAAACTGGGTTGAGGCAGGTTGAAGTAGGTTGACAATAGCTCTATGGGAACACACACTGGACCAACACCACACTGGGTGGAGGCAGGTTGAAGTAGGTTGACAATAGCTCTATGGGGACACTCCCTGGACCAACACCACACTGTGTTGAGGCAGGTTGAAGTAGGTTGACAATAGCTCTGTGAGGACACACACTGGACTGGGTTGAGGCAGGTTGAAGTAAGTTGACAATAGCTCTATGGGGACACACACTGGACCAATACCACCCTGGGTTGAGGCAGGTTGAAGTAGGTTGACAATAGCTCTATGGGGACACATACCAGACCAACACCAAACTGGGTTGAGGCAGGTTGAAGTAGGTTGACAATAGATGGGAACACACACTGGACCAACACCACACTGGGTGGAGGCAGGTTGAAGTAGGTTGACAATAGCTCTATGGGGACACTCCCTGGACCAACACCACACTGGATTGAGGCAGGTTGAAGTAGATAGACAATAGCTCTATGGGGACACACACTGGATCAATACCACACTGGGTTGAAGTACGTAGTTAGCTGTGTGGGTATACATTGATTGATGTCAGAGTAAGTATCCACAATGTAGTTATGTATCATGTGTACATGTGTATGTATGTGTGTATGTATATGTACATGTATGTATGTGTGTATGCATGTGTACATATGTGTATGTATGTGTGTGTATGTATGTGTGTATATATATATATGTACGTGTATGTATGTGTATGTGTATGTATGTATGCATGTGTACATGTGAGTATAATATATATGTACATCTGTATGGGATATCAGGGTTTCTTTCATGGTAGGGGCATTTGCCCCCCCCCCCCCCCCCTAGGGTTTTTGTAATTATCTAAACCATCATCACATAATGTTTGTGCTGATGCTATATTCATTACATAAGATAGGTTTGTTTCTCCAAGGCAACTTGGTTTTAATTATCATCATCTTTGGAAAACTTCATTCAACAGACCAGCAGGAATTGATAGACAGATGTTAGCCCACCCAAGTGTTGAGTGGGAAACATTATTATGAGCATTTCTATGATCACCAGTTCTCGCAATTGTGATGTTAAATCTTCTTTGGCTTTTGAGTGAGGTAGTGTCAGAAAGTCTTCCATTCAGAGTGAATCTCAGGTGCTATGAGGGAGCAATCCTTCAAAGGTGTCTGCTATTCTGGCCACTCCATAATGACTGTGCATCAAATCCTCACCATAATGCTGATATTCAGAAGATTCAGTGAGTAGGAATTTTCTTTGGATCAAAACTAGGAAATGCTGGTGAGAACTGAAGTGACTGGAAATGTTACCTTCAGACTGGAAATGAAGAGTTTCCCTGCAGTATCTTTTCCCTGCAGTGTCTTGGAAGGATGTGATCTTTACATCAGTGACTTCCTCCAGATTTTCTTCATTGTCCCACAACTCCAGTACCAGTTAGCAGCAGGTAACACCGCAACATCAAGTGTGTGTAAAGTTGTGTCAACAAGAGAGGACATGACAGTTAGGTCAAGCTTTTCCGTTTGAAGAGTTTTGCTAAGTTTCTCTATATACTTTAGGAAAGACATAATCAAGGAGAAGTAGAGCCTGAACTGTTGCCTTCTCACTCAAAACTTTACTTGTCCCCAAAAGCTTCCGGCTCATGTGTCTGCTCATAATTGCACTGCAGTTCTCTCTCACTGTTTGTACGCATCGCATCGTTCATGAGACCACACCCATGTGTCAGGTGACTTGATCATTAACTCGGGCATGTGAGTACATGTTGGCACTCCTTCAAGCCCTCAGCTCTTTTGGGTGACTAGATGAATGTCCACACAGTAGCAAGTGTAAATACACTCCTAGATTGCACCAAATTCCCCTTTCTAGGGGTCCAAAATTTAAAAAAAATCCTGGGGAAGCATGCTCCCAGAGCCCCCTAGATGGAGGGTGCTATGCACTCTCTGCCCTGCCCCCCTTCTATGTCTAAACCTTCATTTTGCCCCCCCCCCCCCCCAAATTGGGCAAATTCCTGAAAGATACCCTGTATATACTGTATATGTATTATGCATGCATGTATGTACTGTATGTATGCATGTATGAATGCATGTTGTGTGTGTTTGTTAACTTACAGATGGCCAACAATACTAACTAGCTGGTTGGGGTGTGGTTTGGGTGTGGTTTTATCATACACAAGCCGAGGGTAAAGATATCACACTTCAACACATTGATATTGTATTGTCTTGAAAATTCCTAACCCAACCACGTATACCTCAGAGGACATTGGACTTTGCCAAGCTCAATGAAAGACACCATCGCTAAAAATGGCAGTTGCAATTTTTCTTTAGGTTCAATAATGGATATATCTGAGCATCTTGTTCACATTCCTAGAGAGAGCACAAGAAACAGAAACTAAGTACGCTGGAGCTCACGTGACTTGAGATGTTTGCTAGCAAGGTTGCATGTGACCATGGAGCTCACATGACTTGAGCTGTTTGCTAGCAAGGTTGCATGTGACCATGGAGCTCACGTGACTTGAGCTGTTTGCTAGCAAGGTTGCATGTGACCATGGAGCTCACGTGACTTGAGCTGTTTGCTAGCAAGGTTGCATGTGACCATGGAGCTCACATGACTTGAGCTGTTTGCTAGCAAGGTTGCATGTGACCATGGAGCTCACATGACTTGAGCTGTTTGCTAGCAAGGTTGCATGTGACCATGGAGCTCACATGACTTGAGCTGTTTGCTAGTAAGGTTGCATGTGACCATGGAACTCACATGACTTTAGCAAGGTAGCATGTGACCATGGAACTCACATGACTTTAGCAAAGTTGCATGTGACCATGAAGCTCACGTGACTTGAGCTGTTTGCTAGGTAGCATGTGACCATGGAACACATATGACTTTAGCAAGGTTGCATGTGACCATGGAGCTCACATGACTTGAGCTGTTTGCTAGCATAGTTGCTGAAATGGCAGAGGTTACAGAGGGCAGCATTGTCATTGACAACTTTAACAAAAAAATGAAACAAAACAAGTGAGTAGCCATATTGAGAGCTACAACTCTAGACCTGGAGCAGCTGAAAATAGATGGAAGAACTCTGGCACAGATTTCACTGCCTGCCCTACTAGAGCTTAGTGGAGCCAGGCACTTCATTGCCTGCCCTACTAGAGCTTAGTGGAGCCAGGCACTTCATTGCCTGCCCTACTAGAACTTAGTGGAGCCAGGCACTTCATTGTCTGCCCTACTAGAGCTTAGTGGAGCCAGGCATTTCATTACCTGCCCTACTAGAGCTTAGTGGAGTCAGGCACTTCATTGCCTGCCCTACTAGAGCTTAGTGGAGCCAGGCACTTCATTGCCTGCCCTACTAGAGCTTAGTGGAGTCAGGCACTTCATTGCCTGCCTTACTAGTTAGTGGAGTCAGGCACTTCATTGCCTGCCCTACTAGTTAGAGGAGTCAGGCACTTCATTACCTGCCCTACTAGAGCTTAGTGGAGCCAGGTACTTCATTGCCTGCCCTACTAGAGCTTAGTGGAGCCAGACACTTCAAATTACCTGCCCTACTAGAGCTTAGTGGAGCCAGGCACTTCATTGCCTGCCCTACTAGAGCTTAGTGGAGCCAGGCACTTCATTACCTGCCCTTACTAGAGCTTAGTGGAGCCAGGCACTTCATTACCTGCCCTACTAGAGCTTAGTGGAGCCAGGCACTTCATTGCCTGCCCTACTAGAGCTTAGTGGAGCCAGAGTAACAAACCAAAAAAATAAAACACACCCCACCACGCCAGTGCTGTTTCCTGTTATTGTTGCTAGGAAACCTAGCAACAACAGTGCTTACCCAATAGAGCTACCATGACTCTAATTGCTCCTTCACACACACACACACACACACACGCAAACACTCGACCTGGAACCCAGGCAATGCCGGATGCCACTCACCGCTAGTTAGCAATAGGATAAGCACCTAAGAAAGAACAGATACCAACAACCAGTGCCCACCTGTGTGTGTGTGTGTGTGAGTGTGAGTGTGTGTGGTGTGTGAGTGTGTGTGTGAGTGTGTGTGTGTGAATGTGTGTGCGTGTGTCATTGCAAGCTTATACTTCTATAGGTTGTGCCTTACAAACTATTCTGGCTGGAACTATTCTGGCTGGATGCCTGGAACTATTCTGCCTGGAACTATTCTGCCTGGAACTATTCTGCCTGGAACTATTCGGGCTGGAAGAGGATGGCAGACAGTGTGGCAGAGCTATGTGTGGATGGGGTCATGCTTGCGTGCATACACACACACACTCACACACACACAGGTGAGCACTGTTCTGGCTAAATGGTTGCCTTAATCAGGAATAATGAGAACAAATTTTAAGTTGCTCATTGAGAAAGTTTATTATGTCAGCTGAGAATTTGTTGTAAGTGAAATGATTGCAAGATCTAGTCTTACCCACCAATCTCTGAGTTAATGAGTGCAATGTCAAGGATCATCTCTGAGCTCATGAGTGCACTGTCAAGGATCATCTCTGAGTTAATGAGTGCAATGTCAAGGATCATCTCTGAGCTAATGAGTGCACACTGTCAAGGATCATCTCTGAGCTAATGAGTGCACTGTCAAGGATCATCTCTGAGCTCGTGAGTGCTGTCAAGGATCATCTCTGAGCTCATGAGTGCAATGTCAAGGATCATCTCTGAACTCATGAGTGCACTGTCAAGGATCATCTCTGAACTCATGAGTGCACTGTCAAGGATCATCTCTGAGCTCATGAGTGCTGTCAAGGAGCAAGCGTGCACATATTTCCCGTAACCAAAACCTTACAAATAAATCAGGTGGCCTCTGTCTGACCTCTGTCTGACTATCACTCTATGTTGGTGATTGCAAAGGTTTCCTGCTTGGCTCCTCCCCAGACCTGCAACATAATTGGCTACTGTAGCTGCTGTTTGATCGCCATAAGCTTCCATCTCTGCATCAGCTGAACGCTGCCCTCCACCTCACCTGCCTCACCTGCATACTGCCCATCTCAAATACAGAAGGCAATGGCACTTTGTGCATATACATATTGGGTCGGAGTGCGTGGTCGTTATTTCATCATTGTATCACTTCCTGTAGTACACTTCCTGTAGTACATTTCCTGTAGTACACTTCAGTGCACTTCCTGTACTTCTGGTTGTACTAGAGTAACTAGACACTTGTGTAGCAGCTGCTTTCTGACTGGGCAAGCTGTGTCTGAGCACAAGCACAGGACATGCTATGTATATATACAGTCATCTAGTCTTATGTACATGTATGTATAATTATAGTACAGCCATCTTGTCTATAATAGCTTATGTAAGTATATAACACAGCTATCTAGTCTATATGACAGTAGATTATGTACAGTAAGTATATAGTACAGCCATCTTGTTCTATAATAGCTTATGTAAGTATATAACACAGCTATCTAGTCTATATGACAGTAGCTTATGTAAGTATATAGTACAGCCATATAGTCTATAATAGTATATAGTACAGCCATCTTGTTCTATAATAGCCAATGCCAAGTGGGAGGAAATAGAGGTATTTTCAAGTGGCTTAATTTTCAAGTGGCTTAATTTTCGTGGTTTGTCATGATTGGAATCCTATGGGTAGGTGTGGCTCCCTGCAGCAGAGCTGAGTGTGGCTCCCTGCAGCAGAGCTGGGTGTGGCTCCCTGCAGCAGAGCCGGGTGTGGCTCCCTGCAGCAGAGCCGGGTGTGGCTCCCTGCAGCAGAGCTGGGTGTGGCTCCCTGCAGCAGAGCCGGGTGTGGCTCCCTGCAGCAGAGCTGGGTGTGGCTCCCTGCAGCAGAGCCGGGTGTGGCTCCCTGCAGCAGAGCTGGGTGAGGCTCCCTGCAAACTGTCACTGTCTGTGAATATTTAGTCCGTCAAAAATAAGATTATCATGTCGTGTAAGAGTGGGCACAGGACTAGCAAGAGTACACTGAGGCGAGATGAACTTCAGGGTGACATGACAGTAGCAGAATATACAAGCATTTGCTCCTCACCGAGGCTAGGATTAACTTCAGTGTGGCAGTAGCAACAGACACTAGGACGAGGCACCTCACCGAGGCTAGGATTAACTTCAGTGTGGCAGTAGCAACAGACACTAGGACGAGGCATTTGCCCCTCACCGAGACTAGGATTAACTTCAGTGTGGCAGTAGCAACAGACACTAGGACGAGGCATTTTCTCCTCACCGAGGCTAGGATTAACTTCAGTGTGGCAGTAGCAACAGACACTAGGATGAGGCATTTGCCACTCACCGAGGCTAGGATTAACTTCAGTGTGGCAGTAGCAACAGACACTAGGACGAGGCATTTCCTTCTACTGTGTGAAAATAAGTGATAGTTGGACCAAGGAGGTCATTAATGGTCAGGTGGAGAACTACTGCTGCCATGGTAACATAATGCTTCATCAGAGGAGCCGTGTAGTAATCATGATGGCTATCAATCAACAAAACTGCTCTGCCCTCATCCATGCCCCCTCACTTGCACCAACTCTGCATTGAGTCTTCACTCCATCAAGTTGTTAGCTCTTTACAACCTTCACTCTCTCTGCAGTCACTCTTCCTGGGTGTTTAGTAAGCTGGGGCTGTGTAGCTGCATGTACAGTGGCCATCCTCAGCCAGCTCCTAGCAGTAAATTAGAAATTCCTCTGCAATGATTTAGCTGAGTCAGGAAAACACTCGCACTCAAATGTGTTAAATTAAATGAGAGGCATTGAATATTTGCCTACAAAGAAACCAATTAACCATCAGAGGTGGTGACTTCTACGGAATCAGACATCACTCAAATGAACCGTATGCTCCAAACACCAGACTTTCTAACCTGCACATGCCCAGTGTGCCACTACCAGACTTTCTAACCTGCACATGCCCAGTGTGCCACTGCCAGACTTTCTAACCTGCACATGCCCAGTGTGCCACTACCAGACTTTCTAACCTGCACATGCCAGTGTGCCACTGCCAGACTTTCTAACCTGCACATGCCCAGTGTGCCACTACCAGACTTTCTAACCTGCACATGCCCAGTGTGTCACTACCAGACTTTCTACCCTGCACATGCCCAGTGTGCCACTACCAGACTTTCTAACCTGCACATGCCCAGTGTGTCACTACCAGACTTTCTACCCTGCACATGCCCAGTGTGCCACTACCAGACTTTCTAGCCTGCACATGCCCAGTGTGCCACTACCAGACTTTCTACCCTGCACATGCCCAGTGTGCCACTACCAGACTTTCTAACCTGCACATGCCCAGTGTGCCACATGCCCAGTGTGCCACTACCAGACTTTCTAGCCTGCACATGCCCAGTGTGCCACTACCAGACTTTCTAACCTGCACATGCCCAGTGTGCCACTACCAGACTTTCTAACCTGCACATGCCCAGTGTGCCCCTACCAACCTGCACATGCCCAGTGTGCCACTACCAGACTTTCTAACCTGCACATGCCCAGTGTGCCACTACCAGACTTTCTAACCTGCACATGCCCAGTGTGCCACTACCAGACTTTCTAACCTGCACATGCCCAGTGTGCCACTACCAGACTTTCTAACCTGCACATGCCCAGTGTGCCACTACCAGACTTTCTAGCCTGCACATGCCCAGTGTGCCACTACCAGACTTTCTAACCTGCACATGCCCAGTGTGCCACTACCAGACTTTCTAACCTGCACATGCCCAGTGTGCCACTACCAGACTTTCTAGCCTGCACATGCCCAGTGTGCCACTACCAGACTTTCTAACCTGCACATGCCCAGTGTGCCACTACCAGACTTTCTACCCTGCACATGCCCAGTGTGCGCCACAACCAGACTTTCTAACCTGCACATGCCCAGTGTGCCACTACCAGACTTTCTAACCTGCACATGCCCAGTGTGCCACTACCAGACTTTCTAACCTGCACATGCCCAGTGTGCCACTACCAGACTTTCTAACCTGCACATGCCCAGTGTGCCACTACCAGACTTTCTAACCTGCACATGCCCAGTGTGCCACTACCAGACTTTCTAACCTGCACATGCCCAGTGTGCCACTACCAGACTTTCTAACCTGCACATGCCCAGTGTGCCACTACCAGACTTTCTAGCCTGCACATGCCCAGTGTGCCACTACCAGACTTTCTAGCCTGCACATGCCCAGTGTGTCACTACCAGACTTTCTAACCTGCACATGCCCAGTGTGCCACTGCCAGACTTTCTAACCTGCACATGCCCAGTGTGCCACTACCAGACTTTCTAACCTGCACATGCCCAGTGTGCCACTACCAGACTTTCTAATCTGCACATGCCCAGTGTGCCACTACCAGACTTTCTAACCTGCACATGCCCAGTGCGCCACTACCAGACTTTCTAACCTGCACATGCCCAGTGTGCCACTACCAGACTTTCTAACCTGCACATGCCCAGTGTGCCACTACCAGACTTTCTAACCTGCACATGCCCAGTGTGCCACTACCAGACTTTCTAACCTGCACATGCCCAGTGTGCCACTACCAGACTTTCTACCCTGCACATGCCCAGTGTGCCACTACCAGACTTTCTAACTGCACATGCCCAGTGTGCCACTACCAGACTTTCTAACCTGCACATGCCCAGTGTGTCACTACCAGACTTTCTAACCTGCACATGCCCAGTGTGCCACTACCAGACTTTCTAACCTGCACATGCCCAGTGCGCCACTACCAGACTTTCTAACCTGCACATGCCCAGTGTGCCACTACCAGACTTTCTAACCTGCACATGCCCAGTGTGCCACTACCAGACTTTCTAACCTGCACATGCCCAGTGTGCCACTACCAGACTTTCTAACCTGCACATGCCCAGTGTGCCACTACCAGACTTTCTACCCTGCACATGCCCAGTGTGCCACTACCAGACTTTCTAACTGCACATGCCCAGTGTGCCACTACCAGACTTTCTAACCTGCACATGCCCAGTGTGTCACTACCAGACTTTCTAACCTGCACATGCCCAGTGTGCCACTACCAGACTTTCTAACCTGCACATGCCCAGTGTGCCACTACCAGACTTTCTAGCCTGCACATGCCCAGTGTGCCACTACCAGACTTTCTAACCTGCACATGCCCAGTGTGCCACTACCAGACTTTCTAGCCTGCACATGCCCAGTGTGCCACTACCAGACTTTCTAACCTGCACATGCCCAGTGTGTCACTACCAGACTTTCTAACCTGCACATGCCCAGTGTGCCACCACCAGACTTTCTAACCTGCACATGCCCAGTGTGCCACTACCAGACTTTCTTACCTGCACATGCCCAGTGTGTCACTACCAGACTTTCTAACCTGCACATGCGCAGTGTGCCACTACCAGACTTTCTAACCTGCACATGCCCAGTGTGCCACTACCAGACTTTCTAACCTGCACATGCCCAGTGTGCCACTACCAGACTTTCTAACCTGCACATGCCCAGTGTGCCACTACCAGACTTTCTAACCTGCACATGCCCAGTGTGCCACTACCAGACTTTCTACCCTGCACATGCCCAGTGTGCCACTACCAGACTTTCTAACCTGCACATTCCCAGTGTGCCACTACCAGACTTTCTACCCTGCACATGCCCAGTGTGCCACTACCAGACTTTCTAACCTGCACATTCCCAGTGTGCCACTACCAGACTTTCTAACCTGCACTTGCCCAGTGTGCCACTGCCAGACTTTCTAACTTGCACATGCCCAGTGTGCCACTACCAGACTTTCTAACCTGCACATGCCCAGTGTGCCACTACCAGACTTTCTAACCTGCACATGCCCAGTGTGCCACTGCCAGACTTTCTGCCCTGCACATGCCCAGTGTGCCACTACCAGACTTTCTAACCTGCACATGCCCAGTGTGCCACTACCAGACTTTCTAGCCTGCACATGCCCAGTGTGCCACTGCCAGACTTTCTAACTTGCACATGCCCAGTGTGTCACTGCTAGACTTTCTAACCTGCACATGCCCAGTGTGCCACTACCAGACTTTCTAACCTGCACATGCCCAGTGTGCCACTACCAGACTTTCTAACCTGCACATGCCCAGTGTGCCACTACCAGACTTTCTAACCTGCACATGCCCAGTGTGCCACTACCAGACTTTCTAACCTGCACATGCCCAGTGTGCCACTACCAGACTTTCTAACCTGCACATGCCCAGTGTGCCACTACCAGACTTTCTAACCTGCACATGCCCAGTGTGCCACTACCAGACTTTCTAACCTGCACATGCCCAGTGTGCCACTACCAGACTTTCTAGCCTGCACATGCCCAGTGTGCCACTACCAGACTTTCTAACCTGCACATGCCCAGTGTGCCACTACCAGACTTTCTAACCTGCACATGCCCAGTGTGCCACTGCCAGACTTTCTAACCTGCACATGCCCAGTGTGCCACTACCAGACTTTCTAGCCTGCACATGCCCAGTGTGCCACTGCCAGACTCTCTAACCTGCACATGCCCAGTGTGCCACTACCAGACTTTCTAACCTGCACATGCCCAGTGTGCCACTACCAGACTTTCTAACCTGCACATGCCCAGTGTGCCACTACCAGACTTTCTAGCCTGCACATGCCCAGTGTGCCACTGCCAGACTTTCTAACCTGCACATGCCAAGTGTGCCACTGCATCATTATCAAGAAACTAGCTCCCAGTTTGTGGTGAGCAAGCAATTAATGACTGACAATCGCACTCACTGACATATATAATCTCTTCCTGGCCTTATTGAGAAAAGAGCAGTTCCTAGAATGATTTCCTTGCTGTAGTTATAGACTGAGTACAAAAAATAACACAAGTAGCTTTTGTTGGAGCAGATTCTTACAGCTACTCCAGCTTATTGCATTTGTATTTTAATGTTAAGAATAGTTTAATTTTATTCTTAGGGGGAAAGTATAACTGTATTATTTATATATAAGTGTGTATATATGTGTATATATTATTTATAAGTATATATATATTATTTATATAAGTGTGTATATATTATTTATATATGTAAATATATATTATTTATAAGTATATATATATATTATTCATATAAGAATATATATTTTATTTATATAGGAGAGAAACAAACCAAAACCAGTGGTCAATTGTTTAAGGATTACCAGTGAGTGAGGGGCGCCTAATGTATGGCTAACAACCAGATGCACTTAACACACAGCAGCTTTTATGCAACTGTATATTTAACAACTGACCCTAGAGGTTCATTGATACCCAGTGCGTAGCTCTCATGGTTACGATAATACTTGAGGGTGCACGACTGCTCATCAAACCAAAACCAATAGCGTTTGAGAGTACTCTTGAACACTGCATGTAGACAAGGAGGAGAGAAGAAGGAGAGAGAAAGAGATAAGGAAGAAAGGTGAGGATACGAGGGAAGAAGAATGGGGGGATAAGGCAAACAGAGAATGAGAAGAAAGGGGGAGAAAGAGATGAGGAAGAAAGGTGAGGATATGAGGGAAGAAGAATGAAGGCAAACAGAGAAGGAGAAGAAGGGGGGAGAAAGGAAGAGATGGGAAAACCAGGTGCTTTGCCATTTACAGTTCTTTTGGAGTAGCTCTAGGTAGCCAGTTAAGCTGAAAAGCGAGCTCTGCAAATGCACAAATCAAAACCTAAACACTTGTTCTATATAGCCACATACAAAATGAAGTCACAATCAAAGAAACACACCTTGCGTGGACTGCTCTGGGACGTAGAAGAAGCCATGAAAGTTGTGGGTTGATAACAGCTCTTTGCAGTGGCACAAGGTCTTAGCTGGCTAGCTAGTCACAGCACAACGCTGCAACACTGCGACGCAGTCAAAGCCGTGTAGTTGGCTTGTAAAAAACACCCCCTCACTGAATCTGGCGAGCTTCCGAGATAATGGAAAGGATCGTTATTATTGCTGTTATATAATAATGTATACGGGTGCTAACCTAGTTATCAATTCTGTATGTGAGACATCTTGCCCGGATCAAAGTCCATTCACGGTCATTACACCACTGGAGTAAAAATAAAATTCTGACATAACTCGACCAAGTTAATATATCCAGTCAATGAGTTGCGCTGATTGTGGTGGCATAGTTTGTTAGACATGGTGGAACTAATGATGTACTGAAACACTTTAGCTCCATGAAGCATAGTACGAGTGTAAAGGAGCTCTTCACACTTCACTATGCACCCACCCACTTCCTTTCATTCCCTCCGCCCCCTTCTCTTCGCTGCTCACTCTTAAATTCTTCTGCCCCTTTTCCAGCTGCCTCAACCACTCCAGTGTTTCAACTATGTCGCGTGTGCAACTAGATCTAAAGCAACCAAACTGATTCACGTCAGATCGAGCACAAACAACTCTCGCCAGCTCTACTTCAATCGTATACCCCGTTTATGGAACTCACTTCCACCTCTAAATCTCGGGCTCTCCATCCCTACTCTCAAAAGAAAGATTGAAGACCACCTATGGCTCCACTTCAATCTACACTTTGACTCTGAAAATCTCTGCACTTTTCATTATATATGCCCTTGTAACCGTTGCATGTCAGTTCCACATTCAAATAACTATAATTAAGAATTCACACATGTATCTTACCAGGCTGCTATATAGTGACAGAGCTAGTACATCTACTATCATCAAATTTCACTTGTCACAATCTCATCCACCAATTTCACTCATGATGTTCTGTAAATAATAATAATAATAATAATAATAATAACAACTCTCCCCCCCCCCCCCCCCCTCCAAATTCATCACATTCTATAATTGGAGTACAAAAATAAATAATGACAGTAATGAGGTAAGATACTTGTACTGTAATAAATACTAGGATATACATAGAAATGAAATGAAACACATTCTTCCTAAATCACACTCGATCAGTACTACACATGCAGTAGTCAAGCAGATCATCTAAACGTCCATCTCGCTAACTCTCATTCCTCCAAGTCTGGACTCAGGTAAGGGTAATATTGAGCGGGGGCGTTGGCAGGTAATGGTCGCCTTCTTATAGTGAGGTTTGGAACAAGTAGTTTTGAGACAGGTTCAAGGCGGGAAAGAAGGAAAGATGTCTCGAGTCAAAAGAATGGCGAGGCTTAGTGCCAGAATATTCGGCGAGGTAGTCAGGCAGACAACAAAACAGTGAGCCATTATTGCTTCTCTTGACTCTTTACTTTAAGCGTCGCCTTACCAAATGGTGATAGGGACCTCAAAGTGACTCAGATGTTTGCCAGGTATCGCTACAAGCCCCAACTTCCTTCCTGGTATCCTCCTCTGCCCATCTATCAGAGTCTTTTTCTGAGACTGCGCAGAATTGGTCTGTTCCATGATGAGCACGAGGACTTTATCGATCATATGAATGCCCACAGGATGGCTCGAGGAAAGGGACCACCACGGAAAGGTAGGTGGCAAGGGAAAGGTAGGTGGCAAGTTTCATGACCCCGTGCCAGCATGTGTAGAGAAAACTCAGATAACTAATTCTATACGTCTCAAGTTGTATGGACAGGCGTATATGTAGAGGATTATTGGACATGCCAAAAGATGGAAATATCTTCTTTTTCCATTAGTGAACACTTTGTTACTAATGAAAATGCCTTTGAAAGGTCTCACTACAGTCACAATATAGTCAGGCTCTCTATCAGCTGGCCAGCAAATTATTTCATGTAGCTAACTCCTCATAATATAAGCAGTATGTGTTTAGGAGCATGTAATACACAAAGTGTTTTGTCAACATATAGACCTAGCAACTGCAATGATCAATGTTTGCATACCAAGTTTAACAGTTGAAGCAGAATGGTCTTTTTTCTATTGTTTGTATTGTTTTTATTATGTTTTATTTATTTTCTATTTATTTTCTCTCTCTAGGTGAGGGAAAACGTGCAAAGAAGAAGAAGAAGTGACTGCATAATAAATAATGAATATTCATTGTAGCTGCAATCACTGGAAATTTTAATAAACTCGCGAGCGGTAGAAGTCAAATGGGTTGGGTCACGAGTCGTGCGGAGCCCCACCTCCTATGCGTGGGACATACAGTATATTATACCCCGCAGCTTCATAGGTGCTGCAGCCCATCAACTTCGTCTAGTCGGGCCCGGGGGTGCTTATTGTTGATGTGGAACTGTTTGCAGCGTGTATTGCAGGTAGTTGCTCGTCGATAAGATCGAGGCTAAAAGTAGAGGCTTCTGAAGGTAAGCTTATATAAATGCCATGGAATAGAAAGGTTAGAAAATATTGTTGCTAACCGGCATGCATAGCTAGCTACTCCAGGTAGATATAGTAATGCTATCTGCTATTATCGAGTGCATCAAACACATGCCCCCAGGCACTGATATGGGGCAAATAAGTTTACAGCTACTCTAGGGTGGCAGTGAATGTTATGGGTACGATTCCAAGATTTTCTCAACATACGTTTTAAATGTAGCATGAAAAAAACATGAAAAACCATGTCTATATAATACATATCTATATGATGATGTGTTTTGCATTAAACCATTTAACATTCAACCAAATGAAAATATTATTTGACAATGTTTTGCCCTCAGGCCACAGCAGCATCTCAGGAAGTCGGTGCACTTAGCTGTCCTTGGCATGGATCCATCGAATCACTCTTATCTGAGTATGTATGTCCATGTATGTCTGTGTAACACATGATTTGCATACAAAGTGTGCCCATGGAGTTGTGTAGCTGTGTAAAGCCAGGCCACTGAAATGATAACGCACACACATGCACACGAGATTTGGCATTTTAAGTTTTGGTATTCATGACCTATATACCTCTATATGAGATATACCTCTATATAAGATATACCTCTATATGAGATATACCTCTATATAAGATATACCTCTATATAAGATATACCTCTATATAAGATATATTTTTATTTTACCTAAGCATAGTTGTACGTGCAGCAAGGCTGGGAGCCCACCACTATTACCTAAGCATAGTTGTACGTGCAGCAAGGCTGGGAGCCCACCACTATTACCTAAGCATAGTTGTTGTGCGTGCAGCAAGGCTAGGAGCCCACCACTATTACCTAAGCATAGTTGGTGTGCGTGCAGCAAGGCTGAGAGCCCACCACTATTACCCAAGCATAGTTGGTGAGCATGCAGCAAGGCTCGGAGCCCACCACTATTACCTAAGCATAGTTGGTGTGCGTGTAGCAAGGCTAGGAGCCCACCACTATTACCTAAGCATAGTTGGTGAGCATGCAGCAAGGCTAGGAGCCCACCACTATTACCTAAGCATAGTTGGTGTGTGTGCAGCAAGGCTAGGAGCCCACCACTATTACCTAAGCATAGTTGGTGAGCGTGCAGCAAGGCTGGGAGCCCACCACTATTACCTAAGCATAGTTGGTGTGCGTGCAGCAAGGCTAGGAGCCCACCACTATTACCTAAGCATAGTTGGTGAGCGTGCAGCCATTTATGAGCTATGGTATTTTGAGTTTGTAAGGAAAAAAGGAAAAATGAGCAAGCCCAAGGAAAGTGAATTGCTGAATGAACCAACTGAACCCTGAGGACAGCATGATGAAGGTTCCACATGAGGACAGCCAGCCCGATGTCCAGAATGAGCAGATAAGCATGATGGTGAATTGTTCCTGCATGAATACATAATTATATATATGAATATGTTTTACAGGGAGGATTTTCTCGATTGAAATTTTACTCTCTGGCTCATCTAACCTTCATCATGGCGGAGCATCTGGCCTTCATCATGGTGGAGCATCTGGCCTTCATCAGGGTGGAGCATCTGGCCTTCATCAGGGTGGAGCATCTGGCCTTCATCAGGGTGGAGCATCTGGCCTTCATCAGGGTGGAGCATCTGGCCTTCATCAGGGTGGAGCATCTGGCCTTCATCAGGGTGGAGCATCTGGCCTTCATCAGGGTGGAGCATCTGGCCTTCATCAGGGTGGAGCATCTGGCCTTCATCAGGGTGGAGCATCTGACCTTCATCAGGGTGGAGCATCTGGCCTTCATCAGGGTGGAGCATCTGGCCTTCATCAGGGTGGAGCATCTGACCTTCATCAGGGTGGAGCATCTGGCCTTCATCAGGGTGGAGCATCTGGCCTTCATCAGGGTGGAGCATCTGGCCTTCATCATGGTGGAGCATCTGGCCTTCATCAGGGTGGAGCATCGGGCCTTCATCAGGATGGAGCATCTAGCCTTCATCAATCTGGCCTTCATCAGGGTGGAGCATCTGGCCTTCATCAGGGTGGAGCATCTGGCCTTCATCAGGGTGGAGCATCTGGCCTTCATCAGGGTGGAGCATCTGGCCTTCATCATGGTGGAGCATCTGGCCTTCATCAGGGTGGAGCATCTGGCCTTCATCAGGGTGGAGCATCTAGCCTTCATCAGGGTGGAGCATCTGGCCTTCATCAGGGTGGAGCATCTGGCCTTCATCAGGGTGGAGCATCTGGCCTTCATCAGGGTGGAGCATCTGGCCTTCATCAGAGTGGAGCATCTAGCCTTCATCAATCTGGCCTTCATCAGGGTGGAGCATCTGGCCTTCATCAGGGTGGAGCATCTGGCCTTCATCAGGGTGGAGCATCTAGCCTTCATCAGGGTGGAGCATCTGGCCTTCATCAGGGTGGAGCATCTGGCCTTCATCAGGGTGGAGCATCTGGCCTTCATCAGGGTGGAGCATCTGACCTTCATCAGGGTGGAGCGTCTAGCCTCCATCAGGGGGTGGAGCATCTAGCCTCCATCAGGGTGGAGCATCTGGCCTCCATCAGGGTGGAGCATCTGGCCTTCATCAGGGTGGAGCATCTGGCCTTCATCAGGGTGGAGCATCTGGCCTTCATCAGGGTGGAGCATCTGGCCTTCATCAGGGTGGAGCATCTGGCCTTCATCAGGGTGGAGCATCTGGCCTTCATCAGGGTGGAGCATCTGGCCTTCATCATGGTGGAGCATCTGGCCTTCATCAGGGTGGAGCATCTGGCCTTCATCAGGGTGGAGCATCTGGCCTTCATCAGGGTGGAGCATCTGGCCTTCATCAGGGTAGAGCATCTGGCCTTCATCAGGGTGGAGCATCTGGCCTTCATCATGGTGGAGCATCTGGCCTTCATCAGGGTGGAGCATCTGGCCTTCATCAGGGTGGAGCATCGGGCCTTCATCAGGATGGAGCATCTAGCCTTCATCAATCTGGCCTTCATCAGGGTGGAGCATCTGGCCTTCATCAGGGTGGAGCATCTGGCCTTCATCAGGGTGGAGCATCTGGCCTTCATCATGGTGGAGCATCTGGCCTTCATCAGGGTGGAGCATCTGGCCTTCATCAGGGTGGAGCATCTAGCCTTCATCAGGGTGGAGCATCTGGCCTTCATTAGGGTGGAGCATCTGGCCTTCATCAGGGTGGAGCATCTGGCCTTCATCAGGGTGGAGCATCTGGCCTTCATCAGGGTGGAGCATCTGGCCTTCATCAGGGTGGAGCATCTGGCCTTCATCAGGGTGGAGCATCTGACCTTCATCAGGGTGGAGCGTCTAGCCTCCATCAGGGGGTGGAGCATCTAGCCTCCATCAGGGTGGAGCATCTGGCCTTCATCAGGGTGGAGCATCTGACCTTCATCAGGGTGGAGCATCTGGCCTTCATCAGGGTGGAGCATCTAGCCTTCATCAGGGTGGAGCATCTGGCCTTCATCAGGGTGGAGCATCTGGCCTTCATCATGGTGGAGCATCTGGCCTTCATCAGGGTGGAGCATCTGGCCTTCATCAGGGTGGTGCATCTGACCTTCATCAGGGTGGAGCGTCTAGCCTCCATCAGGGGGTGGAGCATCTAGCCTCCATCAGGGTGGAGCATCTGGCCTTCATCAGGGTGGAGCATCTGGCCTTCATCAGGGTGGAGCATCTGGCCTTCATCAGGGTAGAGCATCTGGCCTTCATCAGGGTGGAGCATCTGGCCTTCATCATGGAGGAGCATCTGGCCTTCATCAGGGTGGAGCATCTGGCCTTCATCAGGGTAGAGCATCGGGCCTTCATCAGGATGGAGCATCTAGCCTTCATCAATCTGGCCTTCATCAGGGTGGAGCATCTGGCCTTCATCAGGGTGGAGCATCTGGCCTTCATCAGGGTGGAGCATCTGGCCTTCATCAGGGTGGAGCATCTGGCCTTCATCAGGGTGGAGCATCTGGCCTTCATCATGGTGGAGCATCTGGCCTTCATCAGGGTGGAGCATCTGGCCTTCATCAGGGTGGAGCATCTAGCCTTCATCAGGGTGGAGCATCTGGCCTTCATTAGGGTGGAGCATCTGGCCTTCATCAGGGTGGAGCATCTGGCCTTCATCAGGGGGTGGAGCGTCTAGCCTCCATCAGGGTGGAATGTCTAGCCTCCATCAGGGGGTGGAGCGTCTAACCTTCATCAGGGGGTGGAGCATCTAGCCTCCATCAGGGGATGGAACGTCTAACCTCCATCAGGGGGTGTAGTGTCTAGCTTCCATCAGGGGATGGAGCGTCTAACCTCCATCAGGGGGTGGAGTGTCTAGCTTCCATCAAGGGGTGGAGCGTCTAGCCTCCACCAGGGGGTGGAGCTCTAGCCCCCATCAGGGGGTGGCATCCAGGGTGGATGTGGAGAGAGTAAAATTTCAAGTTGATATTGAGAAAGTGATTCTAATTCGTTGGAAGAATATTAATGTCTTACTGTATTAAATTAACATATATATTTACACAGAAGGAATGTCTGGAGTTGGTCAGCTTCTGCTGGAGAATGAGAAGACCAAGAGAAAGCTGCGTAAGGTGCAGCAGAGGAGAGACTACTATGCCAAGCTCTACTTCCAGACAGCCACACAGCTGGAGCAGGCCCAGGCAGAGCTGGACAGAGCATTGAGTACCATCACGGCTCTTAGATGCAGAGGTAAGTTTGATAGGTGATTGGACTACACATCTGAGGCCAATGTATTGTACTCGGAAGGGGGAAAGAGGGGAAGATGGTGATTGGTAGACCATCAGGAACCGTGCATAGTTACGCTTACCATTTACTCCGACAGTCACAATGCTTCTGCGTAACTCTGTAGGTAAGTTTAATTCCTCTTTAACTCAAACTACAGGTTTGCTAAGAATAGTTTCCTTCCTTGCCAAGTTATAATAAGCAAGACTATAGAATTATAATTCTCCCAATTTCTCTGCTCTGTTGCACACAATTATCATTTACTTTCAGCTAATGTAGCGTGAGCTATTGCAGTGTCAGGCTCTTTCTCTATCACAGCTAGATGCTCCATTCTTTGCTGAGCTCCCACACATGCTCCATTCTTTGCTGAGCTCACACACATGCTCCATTCTTTACTGAGCTCACACACATGCTCCATTCTTTACTGAGCTCCCACACATGTTCCATTCTTTACTGAGCTCCCACACATGTTCCATTCTTTGCTGAGCTCACACACATGCTCCATTCTTTACTGAGCTCACACACATGCTCCATTCTTTGCTGAGCTCCCACACATGCTCCATTCTTTGCTGAGCTCCCACACATGCTCCATTCTTTGCTGAGCTCACACACATACTCCATTCTTTACTGAGCTCACACACATGCTCCATTCTTTGCTGAGCTCACACACATGCTCCATTCTTTACTGAGCTCCCACACATGCTCCATTCTTTGCTGAGCTCACACACATGCTCCATTCTTTGCTGAGCTCACACACATGCTCCATTCTTTGCTGAGCTCACACACATGCTCCATTCTTTACTGAGCTCACACACATGCTCCATTCTTTACTGAGCTCACACACATGCTCCATTCTTTACTGAGCTCACACACATGCTCCATTCTTTACTGAGCTCACACACATGCTCCATTCTTTACTGAGCTCACACACATGCTCCATTCTTTACTGAGCTCACACACATGCTCCATTCTTTGCTGAGCTCACACACATGCTCCATTCTTTGCTGAGCTCCCACACATGCTCCATTCTTTGCTGAGCTCACACACATGCTCCATTCTTTACTGAGCTCACACACATGCTCCATTCTTTACTGAGCTCACACACATGCTCCATTCTTTACTGAGCTCACACACATGCTCCATTCTTTACTGAGCTCACACACATGCTCCATTCTTTACTGAGCTCACACACATGCTCCATTCTTTACTGAGCTCACACACATGCTCCATTCTTTGCTGAGCTCACACACATGCTCCATTCTTTGCTGAGCTCACACACATGCTCCATTCTTTACTGAGCTCACACACATGCTCCATTCTTTGCTGAGCTCACACACATGCTCCATTCTTTGCTGAGCTCCCACACATGCTCCATTCTTTACTGAGCTCACACACATGCTCCATTCTTTACTGAGCTCACACACATGCTCCATTCTTTGCTGAGCTCCCACACATGCTCCATTCTTTGCTGAGCTCCCACACATGCTCCATTCTTTGCTGAGCTCCCACACATGCTCCATTCTTTGCTGAGCTCACACACATGCTCCATTCTTTACTGAGCTCACACACATGCTCCATTCTTTGCTGAGCTCACAGACATGCTCCATTCTTTACTGAGCTCCCACACATGCTCCATTCTTTACTGAGCTCACACACATGCTCCATTCTTTGCTGAGCTCACACACATGCTCCATTCTTTACTGAGCTCACACACATGCTCCATTCTTTACTGAGCTCCCACACATGCTCCATTCTTTACTGAGCTCACACACATGCTACATTCTTTGCTGAGCTCCCACACATGCTGTTGAGCTCCATGTCTCTGTTGTTGTTGCAGATCACACAAATGTTGACGCTGCTCCCAGTGTGGGACCTCGCCCCCCACATTCTGACACCACAACCCCTGACTCAGGGGCATCATTTTCTCCCGGAGTCGACTCAATTGACAGCTCAAGTCAGATGGATGGACGACATCTGTCGGCAACCAATCAGAGACTGGGAAGAACTAGTATAACTTGGAGCAATGACCTCATCACCACCATAACTGGTTCTGCGATGTCCCCTTGTCCGAAATCGCAATATTGCTGCACAGAACATCAGCCGCAGCACCACCCACCTCTCTCCACATGCAGTGAACAACTCCCTTGGTGTGACCCTCCAGGGGACAGCCCCCCAGGAGAAGCGGCTCCTCCAAAATTCCCCCTTACTCGACCACCCATTCAACTGCCCCCCGCACATCAGCATTGCCCTATCACACTTTCATCCTACCCCCCAAGCAACACACACCCACACATCCCCCTGCAGAGGCCAGTGTTCAGGCACGCTCTGACTGGCCCTCATTTTGAAAACCTACCCGTCGATATTCTGCAGGTGACACATTCCTCTTCTCTCTCTCCAGAAGAGGTACAGGATGGCAACAATGGCAGAAACTCACCAACGTCAAGTGCAGCACCAGCATTCGAAGAAGAACCTGAACCTAACTACAGAGCCTCTGGGCTGGAAGCTAACTGCCTCTCCATTGCCCAGCCTGCAAGGACTAGTGGTAGTGTCTCACACACCTCCACCAGCAGAGGAGAACAGTCAAGAACACCATGGCAACCATCTCAATGCAAGTCTGTCTCATCTGACTGCACTCACTGCTCCTGCGACAAGCTCTCCACTCTGCAGCTGTTGGACATTCTGTCAATTATCAGCGCTCCCGATTGCCCCATACAGACGCTAGAGTATGTTGTGTAGCATAAATAGAGTTTCCCCAGGAGGTTGTGGTGCATTGGGAGAGATAATAGGTAGTAATAAGTAGTAATAGGCGATGAATTATCTCCTCTAGTTGCCTGGAATGTGGAGTATACATACATTCACACACACACACACACGCACACACACACTCACACACTTGGTATGGAGAAATGCTACTCTGATGTCGGTGTCCCTGTGAGAAGCCCTCATCGACATACCTCGAGCTGGCCCCTCACCATCTTACCATCACCACATCTTCCATAAGCTAATGTCATTTTTACTTCCTCTGGTTTTGCAGAATCAAGAATAGCAAGTTGGGAGAGGCTAAACTTATGGCTCTCTTCTGCAAAGATTTGGAACGCAACGAGTCCATTACGAAGCTTAGGTGAGCCAAGGAATTAAAATATTCACCATAAATTGACTTGTGTGGCTTCACAGTTTGCCAGAGAATGGTATTGACAGAGCCAGTCTCACCTTGCTGCTGGAAACTGTGAACCACAAGGACAATGTCAAAGAGCTCGTGTGAGTGAGTGTAATCCTTTCACACCACGCTGACTACACTATCACAACAAACCCTGCATCTCTGCCTCGTCATAGACACACCTCATTACCGAAACTCTTAATCCCTTCACGCCACGCTGACTATACTATCACAACAAACCCTGCATCTCTGCCTCGTCATAGACACACCTCTCATTACCGATATATACTCCTCACTAAGAATGCTACGTCACATTTCTTGTTAATGGCTCTCCAGGTTGCGTAATAATGCCATTGGCCGGAACTGTGCTGCGCTGATCAAGGGCTTTCTAACTGACACTTCACTCGACTCATTAGTGTAAGGAGCATGACCAATGAAATTCACTCTCCACCTGCAGGGCTTTAATATTCATATATATACAGTGTAAGAACTTAAGGGAGCAATTTCACACTGTATCTAGAATCAGTCGTCACTTGAGAAGTAGTCGCTGGCGGGTGACCTCTGTCTGACCTTACCTACTGTATACTCTGTGGGGTGTGGTTTCCTTCTTGGCTCCTCCCTAGACGTGCAGCAAAGATGGTTACTTGCAGCTGCTAGTGGTCACCATAAGCCTCCCCCTCACACAACAGAAAGCTCCTCTCCCACCAGCCATGCTCCATGGTGGTTGAGTAGGAAAACTAGAAGCTGTGCTTATTCTAGTTGGGTCTAAAGTTTTGTAGGATGGACTACTTCATGAATCTCATTACAGTACTTGCTAGACACGCGTGCCACAGCTCATAGAACATCACTGACATTCAAAGGACTGGCAGATGCCCCAGGGTTATTTATTATTCATGGCCAGGGGGCACACTATGACGATACAAATATGCTTTTCCAATTGCAGAATGACTGGAAATGAAATAGAACAGTTTGGACACCTGCTCTGCACACAGTTGCCTAGTGAATTTGCTCTGGAGTGAGTCATTACTCTTTCTTCTCTGACCTTTTATATCTGACCTTTGATTTTGATCTCCTGTCATGCTAGGTACTCTACTGATGGCAGCGAGGACAGTGGCATCCATGTGGCTGGCCCTCCATCAACCAGCCACCCCTTACCAGAGCCACAACACTGCATTACCACTGCCTACAAACATTTGAGAATATGAAAGCACTTGGTCTTGCTAATTAAGTGGGTGTGGTCAAATAAATATCTGAATGTATGAACAAAAATCACTTGGCAACCAGTTTCTCTCTATGCCTGCGTTGTCCTCATGCTGGGGGGACCATTAAGTAGGGCCATTCTGGGGAAGCATTAAGTAGGGTCATTCTGAGGGAGGGTCATTCTGGGGGAGCATTGAGTAGGGCCATTCTGAGGGAGCATTAAGTAGGGTCATTCTGGGGGAGTATTAAGTAGGGTCATTCTGGGGGAGCATTAAGTAGGGTCGTTCTGGGGGAGCATTAAGTACTCAGTAGGGTCATTCTGGGGGAGTATTAAGTAGGGTCATTCTGAGGGAGCATTAAGTAGGTCATTCTGGGGGAGCATTAAGTAGGTCATTCTGGGGGAGCATTAAGTAGGGTCATTCTGGGGGAGCATTAAGTAGGGTCATTCTGGGGGAGCATTAAGTAGGGTCATTCTGGGGGAGCATTAAGTAGGGTCATTCTGGGGGAGCATTAAGTAGGTCATTCAGGGGGAGTAGGTCATTCTGGGGGAGCATTAAGTAGGGTCATTCTGAGGGAGCATTAAGGAGCATTAAGTAGGGTCATTCTGGGGGAGTATTAAGTAGGGTCATTCTGAGGGAGCATTAAGTAGGGTCATTCTGGGGGAGTATTAAGTAGGGGGAGCATTAAGTAGGGTCATTCTGGGGGAGCATTAACTCTTTTCCCGGTGTAAGCACCATATGGCGTAATTGCTTTTGAAAAATCAATCGTTGGGTTGTTTTGCAAAACAAAAATATCATAAAATAGCGCATTCTAACTGCAGCTACATTCAAAATTATACGGCTATAGCACCATGGTAACTAGGGAAATCCCGCCGTAAAGTTCAAGGGGTCAACTCTGCCCTAGAATTTAAAATGGTCGAAAGGCTATCTTTTGATGAGGTGCTCACAGCGTTCCTGGACGACAACTTCGACGACTTCGGGTTATCTAACGATGAATCTGAGGAAGGGGAGAGTGAAGCCTACCGTGTACAGCCCAGTTTGGATCGTGACCAAGTAGAGCTACTCGGCAGAGACTTTTCCAATCGAAAGGTGAAGGCATTGATCCTGGCAGTCCTCCTGGTAAGTCAATGTACTTTGCTAGCTATATATAAAGCCTGATAGTCTGAGGAGCTAGCTAAATCATGGTGTTAGCTACACCTGTGTAATAGCCTACTTTCCTTTATAGTTCTAGCTGTACTTGATTCCTTGACTTGTCTAATAAGTTGACGAATAACAACTCTATCATGTTCAGGTTTGATGGAGCAAGTGATGGACTACGACGGAGATAATACCATGGCACAGCTTCCCCATGTTCAGATGAGTTCTGATAAAGATAGTGATGACACACCTACCCCACTCTCTTCATCCATACTGCACGAGGACGCTCATCTTGTAGACCTACACGAGGACGTACTTTTCTCAGAAGTAGGAGTGTTCAACTCTCCCCCTTACCCTCATCCAGTGCTAGTCTTACTGCACGAGGACACTTGTATATCAGACTATGAGTATGTAATTACAGAGTATTTTATTGTATAATTGCTCTTTGATTCTGTGTACATTGTATCAATATTATTGGTTATGGGAATTGTATCAATAATATTGGTGGGAATTCTATACAGTAGAAATTATGTCCTCTCTGTTATACAGGGAAACGTCTGTCATACCACAGCATATCTCAGTTGTTCCTAAAGTTAGCTGAAAATAGAAGGATATTTATAATCTACAATACAATAATATACAATTTTAATATATTTATTTTATATTAAACATAATGATATTCATACATGTGTGGTTTGGTTACCTAGCAACATGAATTGACCACAATAATGTCCAACAGTAGAGCTATCTTGTGGTATATGGTTGCTAGGGACTATTGTTAACCTCTGATTTAATATCAATTTATTTGTACAATTTTTAATTTTTTTCCAAATAAACTCACCGGGAGAAGAGTTAAGTAGGGTCATTCTGAGGGAGCATTAAGTAGGGTCATTCTGGGGGAGTATTAAGTACTCAGTAGGGTCATTCTGGGGGAGCATTAAGTAGAGTCATTCAGGGGGAGCATTAAGTAGGGTCATTCTGAGGTAGGGTCATTCTGGGGGAGCACTAAGTAGGGTCATTCTGGGGGAGCATTAAGTAGGGTCATTCTGGGGGAGTATTAAGTAGGGTCATTCTGGGGGAGTATTAAGTAGGGTCATTCTGGGGGAGCATTAAGTAGGGCCATTCTGGGGGAGTATTAAGTAGGGTCATTCTGGGGGACCATTAAGTAGGGTCATTCTGGGGGAGCATTAAGTAGGGTCATTCTGGGGGAGTATTAAGTAGGATCATTCTGGGGGAGCATTAAGTAGGGCCATTCTGGGGGAGTATTAAGTAGGGTCATTCTGGGGGACCATTAAGTAGGGTCATTCTGGGGGAGCATTAAGTAGGGTCATTCTGGGGGAGTATTAAGTAGGGTCATTCTGGGGGAGTATTAAGTAGGGTCATTCTGGGGGAGCATTAAGTAGGGTCATTCTGGGGGAGTATTAAGTAGGGTCATTCTGGGAGAGCATTAAGTAGGGTCATTCTGGGGGAGCATTAAGTAGAGTCATTCAGGGGGAGCATTAAGTAGGGTCATTCTGGGAGAGCATTAAGTAGGGTCATTCTGGGGGAGTATTAAGTAGGGTCATTCTGGGGGAGCATTAAGTAGGGTCATTCTGGGGGAGCATTAAGTAGGGTCATTCTGGGGGAGCACTAAGTAGGGTCATTCTGGGGGAGTATTAAGTAGGGTCATTCTGGGGGAGCATTAAGTAGGGCCATTCTGGGGGAGTATTAAGTAGGGTCATTCTGGGGGAGCATTAAGTAGGGCCATTCTGGGGGAGTATTAAGTAGGGTCATTCTGGGGGAGCATTAAGTAGGGTCATTCTGGGGGAGCATTAAGTAGGGTCATTCTGGGGGAGTATTAAGTAGGGTCATTCTGGGGGAGTATTAAGTAGGGTCATTCTGGGGGAGCATTAAGTAGGGTCATTCTGGGGAAGTATTAAGTAGGGTCATTCTGGGGGAGCATTAAGTAGGGTCATTCTGGGGAAGCATTAAGTAGGGTCATTCTGGGGGAGCATTAAGTAGGGTCATTCTGGGGGAGCATTAAGCATTAAGTAGGGTCATTCTGAGGTAGGGTCATTCTGGGGGAGCATTAAGTAGGGTCATTCTGGGGGAGCATTAAGTAGGGTCATTCTGGGGAGCATTAAGTAGGGTCATTCTGGGGGAGCATTAAGTAGGGTCATTCTGGGGGAGTATTAAGTAGGGTCATTCTGGGGGAGTATTAAGTAGGGCCATTCTGGGGAGCATTAAGTAGGGTCATTCTGGGGGAGCATTAAGTAGGGTCATTCTGGGGGAGTATTAAGTAGGGTCATTCTGGGGAAGCATTAAGTAGGGTCATTCTGGGGGAGCATTAAGTAGGGTCATTCTGGGGGAGCATTAAGTAGGGTCATTCTGGGGGAGCATTAAGTAGGGTCATTCTGGGGGAGTATTAAGTAGGGTCATTCTGGGAGAGTATTAAGTAGGGTCATTCTGGGAGCATTAAGTAGGGTCATTCTGGGGTTCGGCCCATAGTGTGTGTACTCTTATTGTCATTAGTGACCATAGGGTATACGAACAGGAATACCACAAACCTAGGGGACCACAGCTACATAGCAAACATTTTGCTAAATGAATATTTAGCTAACTGGACAGCCTACCATTTGTTCTCCTGTTTATTCTTCATGTGTCCACCTTGTTTAGCATATCACCACACCCCTAGGCTACTCATAACTACATGTAAGCTAGCTACTAGACTCTTAGAATTAGACTTAGTTCACTTCAATAATAGACCAGAATCAATTGAATTTCTCTTGGGGGCTTAGCTGTAGAGTAAATTAAGGAATGTCATTCTCTGGCCAAAAACTAGGTAGCTATAAATATTACTAGTCTTGATACCATGCCATAACACTTAACTGAAAACAATTTCCATGCTGGTTATTTCGAAATAGAGCAGGCTCGAGGCTAAATCAGGTAAACTTTTAAGTTCGTCTTGCCAAAGTCAACTTGGGACCAAAATAATTCAGGAATTGTGCCCAATTTAATTATAGGCTTTAAAGAGTTTAGTAGGGTCATTCTGGGGAAGCATTAAATAGGATCATTCTGGGGGAGAGTAATTAATCATGACAAGGAACTCTATATAAAGCCTCACACGCGTGTGCTATGTCTGTGTGTGTACACACAATAAAGTGATGAGGTAATAGACATCACATGACAAGGAGAGAGAAATGGTAAGAACATAAGCACACACGAGAAGCAAGGCAGGCAGCCAAGCCCCATGGGGGGGGGGGGGGGGGGGGGGGGGGTCTAAGGGTTTCAAGCATGGACATGTAGCCTCCAAATTCCCAAGTGGGTTTGGCTCCTGACCTTGAAGAATGCCAAGACCATAGCTCTTTGGCCCAAGAATCCTAGAAGAACTAAGGAGCTATTAGTGTTCCAATAGTTTCATGACTGGAACTCTAAAAGGTTGGATGTGTTCAGTTCCCTTGACTGCATCTGTAAGTCCAGAAGAGATGAACCAGGAAACAGGACCTAATCTGCATTTGGAATTGTTGGCTAAAATGTAACCAACTGTAGCTGAGATACTTTTATGCCCATGCTAGCCCCATAGCCAGCAGACAGTATGGGCTACTGCCAGTTTAGAGCTGTTACCTTTCTCCAAAGGGTGGGAGACAAGTAAACTCACGAGAGCAGGCTTAGTTACCAGTTCGGAACTGCAACCTTCTCCAGCAAATGAGAGGGCCATAACTCAAGAACAGATGCAGCTACCAGTTGGGAAGTAATGTTGCTCCACTGTGGAATATCATACATGTATCATGTTGCTAGCCTACACGTTCATGTGGTTGCTATTGTGACACATGCTTAGTCACCAGATGTGGACCCATGTGGGAAGTACATGCTTAGTCACCAGATGTGGACCCATGTGGGAAGTATATGCTTAGTCAGTCACCAGATGTGGACCCATGTGGGAAGTACATGCTTAGTCACCAGATGTGTGCCCATGTGGGGAAGTACATGCTAGTCACCAGATGTGGACCCATGTGGGGAAGTACATGCTCAGTCACCAGATGTGGACCCATGTGGGAAGTACATGCTTAGTCACCAGATGTGGACCCATGTGGGGAAGTACATGCTCAGTCACCAGATGTGGACCCATGTGGGAAGTACATGCTTAGTCACCAGATGTGGACCCATGTGGGAAGTACATGCTTAGTCACCAGATGTGGACCCATGTGGGAAGTACACATGCTTAGTCACCAGATGTGGGCCCATGAGTGAGGTACATGCTTAGTCACCTTGCCCACGTGGAAGGTACATGGTCAATTAACATGCACTTCCATGAACATGTTCTAAATGTAAGCAGGCCACCCTGGGCTAGACAAATAATTTCCTGGATGCACACGGTGGGCTCCCCAGCCTCACACATGTTCTTCCTTGTGTGTCAGCCGAGCACATTGTGTCTTGTTTTGAAGTTGTTCTTCACCACTTGATAATGCACTGAAATTCACAATTCAATGACCTAGCAGCTTGTTGCGTTGTTCGAGTCCGAATTTGAAATGGACTCAGAGTACATGGCGGTCTGTCTGCAGGTAAACAAGCTGCTGAGCCAGAGAACCAATCCGCTGCGAGCACCATTGTGTGCATACGATCCAGACCCCTGGAGAATACAGGACTTCTTTGGACCCCCAACACTAGCAATAATGGCAGGCATGAAACACAGCAATAGTGGCTGGCATGAAACACTGCAGCAATAATGGCAGGCATGAAACACTGCAGCAATAATGGCAGGCATGAAACACAGCAATAGTGGCAGGCATGAAACACTGCAGCAATAATGGCAGGCATGAAACACTGCAGCAATAATGGCAGGCATGAAACATTGCAGCAATAATGGCTGGCATGAAACACTGCAGCAATAATGGCGGGCATGAAACACTGCAGCAATAATGGCAGACATGAAACACTGCAGCAATAATGGCAGGCATGAAACACTGCAGCAATAATGGCAGGCATGAAACACTGCAGCAATAATGGCTGGCATGAAACACTACAGCAATAATGGCTGGCATAAAACACTGCAGCAATAATGGCTGGCATGAAACACTACAGCAATAATGGCTGACATGAAACAAACACTGCAGCAATAATGGCTGGCATGAAACAAACACTGCAGCAATAATGGCTGGCATGAAACACTGCAGCAATAATGGCAGACATGAAACACTGCAGCAATAATGGCTGGCATGAAACAAACAGTGCAGCAATAATGGCTGGCATGAAGCACTGCAGCAATAATGGCAGACATGAAACACCAGCAATGCTGGCATGAAACAAACACTGCAGCAATAATGGCTGGCATGAAACACTGCAGCAATAATGGCAGGCATGAAACACTGCAGCAATAATGGCTGGCATGAAACAAACACTGCAGCAATAATGGCTGGCATGAAACACTGCAGCAATAATGGCTGGCATGAAACAAACACTGCAGCAATATAATGGACACTACAGCAATAATGGCTGGCATGAAACACTGCAGCAATAATGGCTGGCATGAAACACTACAGCAATAATGGCTGGCATGAAACACTGCAGCAATAATGGCAGACATGAAACACTGCAGCAATAATGGCAGGCATGAAACACTGCAGCAATAATGGCTGGCATGAAACAAACACTGCAGCAATAATGGCTGGCATGAAACACTGCAGCAATAATGGCTGGCATGAAACAAACATTGCAGCAATAATGGCTGGCATGAAACACTGCAGCAATAATGGCTGGCATGAAACAAACACTGCAGCAATAATGGCTGGCATGAAGCACTGCAGCAATAATGGCAGACATGAAACACCAGCAATAATGGCTGGCATGAAACAAACACTGCAGCAATAATGGCAGACATGAAACACTGCAGCAATAATGGCTGGCATGAAACACTGCAGCAATAATGGCAGGCATGAAACACTGCAGCAATAATGGCAGGCATGAAACACTGCAGCAATAATGGCTGGCATGAAACACTACAGCAATAATGGCTGGCATGAAACACTGCAGCAATATAATGGACACTACAGCAATAATGGCTGGCATGAAACACTGCAGCAATAATGTCTGGCATGAAACACTACAGCAATAATGGCTGGCATGAAACACTACAGCAATACTGGCTGGCATGAAACAAACACTGCAGCAATAATGGCTGGCATGAAACAAACACTGCAGCAATAATGGCTGGCATGAAACACTGCAGCAATAATGGCAGACATGAAACACTGCAGCAATAATGGCTGGCATGAAACAAACACTGCAGCAATAATGGCTGGCATGAAGCACTGCAGCAATAATGGCAGACATGAAACACCAGCAATGCTGGCATGAAACAAACACTGCAGCAATAATGGCTGGCATGAAACACTGCAGCAATAATGGCAGGCATGAAACACTGCAGCAATAATGTGGCATGAAACAAACACTGCAGCAATAATGGCTGGCATGAAACACTGCAGCAATAATGGCTGGCATGAAACAAACACTGCAGCAATAATGGCTGGCATGAAACAAACACTGCAGCAATAATGGCTGGCATGAAACACTGCAGCAATAATGGCTGGCATGAAACAAACACTGCAGCAATAATGGCTGGCATGAAACACTGCAGCAATAATGGCTGGCATGAAACAAACATTGCAGCAATAATGGCTGGCATGAAACACTGCAGCAATAATGGCTGGCATGAAGCACTGCAGCAATAATGGCAGACATGAAACACCAGCAATAATGGCTGGCATGAAACAAACACTGCAGCAATATAATGGACACTACAGCAATAATGGCTGGCATGAAACACTGCAGCAATAATGGCTGGCATGAAACACTACAGCAATAATGGCTGGCATGAAACACTGCAGCAATAATGGCAGACATGAAACACTGCAGCAATAATGGCAGGCATGAAACACTGCAGCAATAATGGCTGGCATGAAACAAACACTGCAGCAATAATGGCTGGCATGAAACACTGCAGCAATAATGGCTGGCATGAAACAAACATTGCAGCAATAATGGCTGGCATGAAACACTGCAGCAATAATGGCTGGCATGAAACAAACACTGCAGCAATAATGGCTGGCATGAAACACTGCAGTAATAATGGCTGGCATGAAACAAACACTGCAGCAATAATGGCTGGCATGAAACACTGCAGCAATAATGGCTGGCAGCAATAATGGCTGGCATGAAACAAACACTGCAGCTGGCATGAAACACTGCAGCAATAATGGCTGGCATGAAACAAACACTGCAGCAATAATGGCTGGCATGAAATACTGCAGCAATAATGGCTGGCATGAAACACTGCAGCAATAATGACTGGCATGACACACTGCAGCAATAATGGCTGACATGAAACACTGCAGCAATAATGGCTGGCATTAAACACTGCAGCAATAATGGCAGGCATGAAACACTGCAGCAATAATGGCTGGCATGAAACACTACAGCAATAATGGCTGGCATGAAACAAACACTGCAGCAATAATGGCTGGCATGAAACACTGCAGCAATAATGGCAGACATGAAACACTGCAGCAATAATGGCTGGCATGAAACAAACACTGCAGCAATAATGGCTGGCATGAAGCACTGCAGCAATAATGGCAGACATGAAACACCAGCAATAATGGCTGGCATGAAACAAACACTGCAGCAATAATGGCTGGCATGAAACACTGCAGCAATAATGGCAGGCATGAAACACTGCAGCAATAATGGCTGGCATGAAACAAACATTGCAGCAATAATGGCTGGCATGAAACACTGCAGCAATAATGGCTGGCAGCAATAATGGCTGGCATGAAACAAACACTGCAGCAATAATGGCTGGCATGAAACAAACACTGCAGCAATAATGGCTGGCATGAAACACTGCAGCAATAATGGCTGGCATGAAACAAACATTGCAGCAATAATGGCTGGCATGAAACACTGCAGCAATAATGGCTGAACATCGTTTCTGTTAGTTATTTGTATAAGTTTGGGACATGCATGTCTGTGTGTCCATTGGGTGGTCTATTGGGTTGGGACACACATGTCTGTGTGCCTGTGGGGTAGCCACTGCAACTCACATATTAGCTTATCCACTAATAAAATGTACCTCTCTCTTGTGTGGGACTGCTGGCATGGAATAGAAAAATGGACCTTTGGCTTCAGATCATAGTGAGTTTCCAATCTCATCTTCTTGGCAGTAATAATATATTTAAAACTCAACTGAATATATTTAAAACTCAACTGAATTATATCCAAAGGCTAGAAAATGATAGTCAGCTTCTTATCCAAATATGGCAACTTTTTGAATATTTTATGAGAAACATGAAATGCAGTCCAACCGGTTGTCTTTATGTAGCGAGTTCCTTACCAATTGCTATGGAGCCCGGCACCCAGTAAGGGTCTGGAAGCATAATTAGTCCCCACCTCTTGGCGGGTTTGTTCTGGTGTGGGAGGAGCAAGCTAGTCAGGTAAGGGATATCTATATAGAAAGACATTATCCCAAGGCAAAGTAATCAGCCAGTAATGACTGCCTTCATGATTATGCTGAAGTAGCACACCATTGCAAACACACCACGGTTCTTCCAACACACCATGGTTGTTGTTCTTCAAACACACCACAGTTCTTCAAACACACCACGATTTTTCAAACGCACCACGGTTCTTCAAGCACACCACGGTTCTTCAAACACATGGTTCTTCAAAAACATGGTTCTTCAAACACACCACAGTTCTTCAAACACACCTGACCACGGTAACTAGCTATGGAATATACTGTTGGACAACTAGCTTATCTGGCTATGGAATACACTATAGGACAACTAGCTTATCTGGCTATGGAATACACTGTAGGTTATCTGGCTATGGAATGCACTGTAGGACAACTAGCTTATCTGGCTATGGAATACACTATAGGACAACTAGCTTATCTGGCTATGGAATACACTATAGGACAACTAGCTTATCTGGCTATGGAATACACTGTAGGACAACCAGCTTATCTGGCTATGGCATACACTGTAGGACAACTAGCTTATCTGGCTATGGAATACACTGTAGGACAACTAGCTTATCTGGCTATGGAATACACTACAGGACAACTAGCTTATCTGGCTATGGAATACACTATAGGACAACTAGCTTATCTGGCTATGGAATACACTATAGGACAACTAGCTTATCTGGCTATGGCATACACTGTAGGACAACCAGCTTATCTGGCTATGGCATACACTGCAGGACAACCAGCTTATCTGGCTATGGAATACAGTGTAGGACAGCTAATGCAGATATGTCAAAGTGGCCCGCTGGAGACTTGAGGCTTCTTATACAGAACCTCATGTCATTGAGATTAAATTCACACATCAATGGTAAAGGGTTTAGTCGTGTCTTATACTTGATGCATAATCATTTGAGATGAACCTCATAGCTCTCCTCTGAAGTTTGAGGATGTCCTTGATTTAAATGTGGATGCCATACTAGAGAGCAAAACAGAATTGTGATCTTACGACAGATATATACGTAGAGCAGTTTCTTGGAGGACACAGAGTCTAGTAATGCAATGGTTTTGTACACACTTGAGGTCAAATAAAATGTAATGAGCTGTCCAAGAGAGATTGCGGGAGGTAGGTCTTTATGGGTGGATTTGACTGGGATATCATGTTCATAAAGATGAGATCTCTTAGGAGGACACACTTCATTTCATTAAACAAGCTTCCCTGTACAGCTTAGCCTTCATATATTTAGCATCATCAGCAAACAGGAAACAATTTCAGTTATTGGCATGTGATGGGAGGTCGTTGATGTATAGTAGAAATAGCGGGGGACCCGGAATGCTGCCTTGAGGGACTCCTGAGTGTACTGATAATAGGCCTGAGTGGCTGCTCCCCAAGCATCCATATTGCGTGGGATAGTTGTGAAACTAAGACCAGAGATCACCATACATGCCCACGCTTCTCAGCATGACAAGAAGTTCATTATGAGGAACACTATCAAATGCTTTTGCAAAGTCCAAATAAATCACAATGTGTCCAATATTATTGCAGGTTATCAGTAATTACTGCAATGAGGAGTGGCCTCGGAGGAAACCCAATTGTGTTGTCTAGTAATGATTATCATGATAATGCGTTCCAGAACGAGCTCCTCAAGAGGGTCTGTAGTTCTTGACAGCACAATCACCAACTTCGTGGATGGGTGTGATACTTCCACTCTGCAGGGATGTCCTTCGGACAGACTAGAACCAAATAAATGGTAGAGGGGTTGATAGAGTGCTGGAGCACAATACTTCAGGACCTCGGATCTAAACCCATAGATTTAATCAATTTTTGCAAGACTTCATACATATCCTCTACTGTAACTCTACTGTAATCTCTATGATAGACAATGTAGATTCTGACTGAGGCATTTCCTCAAGGGTGGGCAATGAGGAGGGACTCTGAGTGAATACTGAGCTGAAGTAGCTATTAAAGAGGTGCTTTGTCTAGCAGACAGTCACAGATATAAAATCCTAAAACACTGTACATGGGATTGCTTTTCTAAGGTTATTGATGTACTCCTAGATCCCCGAGTTTCTATAGACCCCTGAGTTTCTAAGGTTATTGATGTACTCCTAGATCCCCGAGTTTCTATAGATCCCTGAGTTTCTAAGGTTATTGATGTACTACTATAGACCCCTGAGTTTCTTGATGTACTTCTATAGACCCCTGAGTTTCTAAGGTTATTGATGTACTCCTAGATCCCCGAGTTTCTATAGACCCCTGAGTTTCTAAGGTTATTGTTGTACTACTAGATCCCTGAGTTTCTATAGACCCGTGAGTTTCGGTTATTGATGTACTACTATAGACCACTGAGTTTCTAAGGTTATTGATGTACTACTATAGACCACTGAGTTTCTTGTACTTCTAGACCCCCCGAGTTTCTAAGGTTATTGATGTACTACTAGATCCCCGAGTTTCTAACGGTATTGATGTACTTCTAGACCCCCAAGTTTCTACGGGTATTGAAGTACTTCTAGCTCCCCATCCCCCCCCCGCAAGTTTCCAAGGTTATTGATGTACCTCTAGATGCCAGGGTATTGATGTACTTCTAGAAACACCCCCCCCCCACCCGAGTTTCTACGGTTATTGATGTACTTCTATAGACCCCTGAGTTTCTAAGGTTATTGATGTACTTCTATAGACCCCTGAGTTTCTAAAGTTATTGATGTACTTCTATAGACCCCTGAGTTTCTAAGGTTATTGATGTACTTCTATAGACCCCTGAGTTTCTAAAGTTATTGATGTACTTCTATAGACCCCTGAGTTTCTAAGGTTATTGATGTACTTCTATAGACCCCTGAGTTTCTAAAGTTATTGATGTACTTCTAGCCCCCCCCCCCCGCTCCCGAGTTTCTAAGGTTATTGATGTACTTCTAGCCCCCCCCCCCCACTCCCGAGTTTCTAAGGTTATTGATGTACTTCTAGCCCCCCCCCCCCCCTCCCGAGTTTCTAAGGTTATTGATGTACTTCTATAGACCCCTGAGTTTCTAAGGTTATTGATGTACTTCTATAGACCCCTGAGTTTCTAAGGTTATTGATATACTCCTAGATCCCCAAGTTTCTAAAGTTATTGAAGTACCTAGACCCCCGAGTTTCTAAAGGCTGCAAAGTCGTTTATCAGCTTACTTTCATATGTAGCCTTGGCTTGCTTGGATGCTTCCTGGAAGAGAGCCATAGTGGATTTTAACTGTTCAAGCTTAGTCAGGGTGGGATGCTGGGGGTGATGGCTATGCATGGACTTAGACATTTATACTGATGATGATGTGGTGAACATTTAGGTAATTGGCAGGTTTTGGTTGAACTCTAGGGATGAACTCTAGGGATGTGTCACAGTGCATTTGAGGGCCAACCAGATTTCATCCACATCCTCTAGCTCGTGCACAAGCTAAGGTCCCCATCCATCAAGTGGCTGCAAAGGCCTTGCCAATCAGCTTTCAGATGGTTGAAAGCAAGGGAGTTATCCCTGAGGCTAGCTTTGCTATTGTACTTCAAGGGAGATCAGAAGAGTCATCAAGTGGATGAACTTCAACATTACATACAGGGTCCTGTGTCGAGATCAAGGGTGTTGCCTCTAGTGAGCAGGATTGTGAATTGATTGTGTAGATTACTGTAAAAAAAAAGAAGCCACATAACCTACTGGAGACAGCACTGGAACCACTCAAGGTGGACCAACATATGTCTGGAAGATTAAAGTCTCCCGGCAATAAACTAACTTGTAAGGTATTTAACTAACTTATCATGCTAGGGGTCGGAAGCGATGTATACTATGCAGAAAGTGACCACTTAGGTGACCAGCAGCAACAGGCACAACTTCAATATCACTTGGATAAGTCACAAGAGAACTTAGGTAGTGAATCCTTCACTACAATAAAAAACACCCTCACCACTGAACATGTCTTTCTTAGAGATTGAGTAACTCAATGGCAATATCTCACTGTAATAGATGTTCCCAGCCAACCATGTTTCAGTGCAACAGATGACAGGAAAAGCTAGCAGAGTAAAGGAAAGCTGTGAAGCTAGAGAGTTTGTTAACTAAGCTTCTTGCATTCATTACGCATACATCAACCCTGCTTGATAGTCAATCCAGGGTTCTGACCCAACTGGGTGTCCTGTGAATATATGCAGGCATCTCTGGTAACTTTAACTTGGGAGGAGTCACCTGACCCAGAGGATGGTGCAGAAATAACAGCGGTAACCTCATCATCTTTCCTGCTCGTTATTCTAGGTAGGGTCAATAAGAGAGTTTTCAGATACAGAATGAGAGATTCTGTCAGTGCACACCAATCGATTGCTAGGGGGTCCGTGCCAGCCGAAGTAGTTGACACAAGGCTATCATAAGAGATACGAGACCATTTCAAGGGCATTTTTTTCCACACTTGTATGAACTTTACCCTTGACCAAGTGTGTTGTGCCAGATTTTGATGTCCCTTCTGTTAGCACCATCTTGGATCAGGTGCCACCTTTCATCAAGAAGCAACCTCTTGGCTGTCCGCTCCTGTACATAGCAAGCTTGGTTTTTATTATTATTATTATTATTATTATTACCGGTATTATTATTATTATTATTATTATTATTATTATTATTATTATTATTATTATTATTATTATTATTATTATTATTATTATTATTATTATTATTATTATTATTATTATTATTATTATTATTATTATTATGGCTTTACAGAACAATAAATTTGGTGTGGTGTAGTGTGATGCATGACAGATCAATGTTAATATTGTTCTGGAGCACTTGGCTAGCAGCCAAGTAGCTAAATGAACAGAGAAATAAGATAAACATGGATTTTAGAGGAGAGTTGAGAAATTAGGGGGAGATGGAATACTAGAACATTTGTAACAAGGACATAGGAAGTGATAGGTACAAGGGTTATGTGAATCGAAATTGGTGATGAAGTGGGACCAAAAGAATTGCTTTAATAGTAGTGTTCAAAGATATACTTTGTTTGAGGTCTATTGAAGGTAAGACACAGTTGTACAGGACACGACAAAACAGCATCAATGCTAACAAGCAAGAGTTCGAGTTTCTCACTGACCCTTAAAGAGTTAAACCGACCATTTAAGCTGTCTTTCGTCCTGTTATCCTTTACCACATCGTTCGCTACGGATAGGTTTGGTAAGGGTCGCATAAGTATTTCGTGCACACATGACGAGTGTGCAGGCCCAGGATCCTGGCTGCGTTGCTACCTGTCGTAGTTAGTCCGTCAGCCAGAGTGGCTATATAGGGATGTTGGGGTTCTCCTTGAATACCTTCAACTATCAATTCCTGCGTGTAAGTCAGTGTAGTTGGACTGGCACCAACCCGTCTCTTATTACTTTTAACAATTTTCTAGCTGAGTCCTGGTCGCACGAAGTTAGTGCTCGCTTTGCTACTTGGCTTGTCAGCTTCCGTACTGGCAACTGGCTTGCTTCTGAGAAGCCGCAGGAGGCGCTACAGAGCAGTGTCTGCAGGTTTGCAGCGCTCAGACACCTTCAAGACGTCAGATGGCAGAGACAGTGACAGTAGGGAGAGTAGTTTTAACCACGCCCCTAACTACGCCCCATTCTATGGCCAAACCAGCGATGGTGGTTAGTTTACCTTCGTTTTTGTTAAGTTAGTTAGCTAGATGTAATCATGTACACATGTGTAGCTAGCTAACTAGAGTATGGCTGATGAAGTATGAGTATTATGCATTCTCCCCTGCCAGCAACTTCTGCACTTCAGGAGGAACTCAGTATTGTAGCTGGGAGGCCAAGTTCTAGTGCATCCTGTATGGATCCAACTTCCTGCAGCACTCCAGTAACTGATCATCACAAGCTAAAGATGGCAGTAGAGAAGGAGGAGAAGGAGATGGTGGTGGTAGACACTGCATTATCTAGGAGGGAATCGACATCCAGTGAAGATTCATTCTTCTCTGCCAATGAAGAGGCAACAGAAAACCAGCTATACATTTCAGCCAGGAAACTGGTGCAGAAGAAAGAAGTCATGTGCAGAAAGAATAGGTGAGAGAATTGTCACAATAAAACAGCGTAGTCTCACCAAATCCAATACCCTTGACATATTGTTATGCTATGAAAACACCGTAGATGTTGACACCTTATAGTAACACCATTCTCATTAATTAGCAGGTTAATGGTAAGGACATGACAATGCTTGGCTGGTAATTAACAACCCCATGTTCTTGGGATGTCAGAAGAAAAGCTGACATGCCAGTGGGCCAGAGCCCTATTTGAAACAAGGAGTGTTGGAGATGCAGAATGTGACATAAATATACAAGTACTACACATGAACATCTATGTAGCATGTAGTGTGTGTATAAATATACAAGTACTACACATGAACATCTATGTAGCATGTAGTGTGTGTATAAATATACAAGTACTCCACATGAACATCTATGTAGCATGTAGTGTGTGTATAAATATACAAGTACTCCACATGAACATCTATGTAGCATGTAGTGGGTGTATAAATATACAAGTACTACACATGAACATCTATGTAGCATGTAGTGTGTATAAATATACAAGTACTACACATGAACATCTATGTAGCATGTAGTGTGTGTATAAATATACAAGTACTACACATGAACATCTATGTAGCATGTAGTGTGTATAAATATACAAGTACTACACATGAACATCTATGTAGCATGTAGTGTGCGTATAAATATACAAGTACAGTAGACCCTCGCATATCCGACCCTCGATTATCCGAACGCTCGGATTATCCGAACTCCTGATTAAATAATTAACCTGGTAACGGTCGTCGATCTGCCAAACTTCGTTTGCACGTGGAAATTAGTTCGTTCGCTTTGGCCAGAAAAAAGTGTTGTCGATCGAGTCCATTCTAAGCAAGATATCAAATGGAGCCAGTCAAGCTGGACTAGCGGAAGAGTCAGGCGTAGGGAAGTTGACAATAACGGAGATAAAAAAGAACGAAGCCAAACTTCGAGAGTTCGCAGGCAACCTGGACTGTCGGGGGCTAAGTTCAGCTCGCAAAAAGTCATGCGCCTTGCTAAAGACGAACAACTAGAAAATGCTTTATATCTGTGGTTCGTTCAGAAAAAGGAGAAAGCCCCAAGGCACTCAGTGGACTATTGCTCAGAGAAAATACAACATTATGAATATATATATACAGTAATATGAAAAAATATATATATATGTAAAACAACATGCCAGTTACTGAGGACCTAAATCCTTCTAGTACCAGGAAGTGAGCTTCTTAATCCCAAGAACCTGCAGTTAAAAGGATATTGAAAATAGTTCTCCCAAGAACCTGCAGTTAAAAGGATATTGAAAATAGTTCCCAGCATTTTAATTACATTCATGAATTTATAATTAATATTTGTGGTTTTTTGCATATCCGAACTTTTTGCATATCCGAATAGCCTCTGGTCCCAAGCTGTTCGGATATGTGAGGGTCTACTGTACTCCACATGAACATCTATGTAGCATGTAGTGGGTGTATAAATATACAAGTACTACACATGAACATCTATGTAGCATGTAGTGTGTATAAATATACAAGTACTACACATGAACATCTATGTAGCATGTAGTGTGTGTATAAATATACAAGTACTCCACATGAACATCTATGTAGCATGTAGTGTGTGTATAAATATACAAGTACTACACATGAACATCTATGTAGTGTATAATTATGTGTTTAATGACGTGTTTGATGGAACAGTAGAGCTATGCACTAGCTTGCCACCTTCATTCTATCCAGTATCAGGTATACATGTATATCCTACTAGCTGAAGTTGCCTGCACTCCATGTGGAAATAAAATAATCTCTCCCCTGCTCAGTGTAGTCATTCACAAACTTGCCATTCCTTTATGTGTCGTGCATACAACATATTCTATAAGAACAACGTCTGATATTCTTGCATACGTTTTCTGAGGGATGAGAACTGGTTGTGGTTTGTTAGTGATTAGAGTACCCTCACACGCAGAGAGGAAGCACCTGCACCTGCAGAGAGTAGCACCAGGTGTACGAACACTTGGTGATTAGAGCACCTGTACCTGCAGAGAGAAGCACCAGGGTGTACCAACACTTAGTGATTAGAGCACCTGCACCTGCTGAGAGAAGCACCAGGGTGTACCAACACTTTGAAACTGGTTGAGCAAGTTGAATCAAATATTTCTGTTTGCAATTTGTATATCAACTGGTTCGCTTATATCCATTTCCATCAATAATTTTATTTTATGTACTACTCACCAAGTTTTAAAACACCCCCTGACTACCCCCCACCTACTGACCAAGTTTTAAAACACCCCCTGATCTACCCCCCACCTACTGACCAAGTTTTAAAACACCCCCTGATCTACCCCCCACCTACTGACCAAGTTTTAAAACACCCCCTGATCTACCCCCCACCTACTGACCAAGTTTTAAAACACCCCCTGATCTACCCCCCACCTACTGACCAAGTTTTAAAACACCCCCTGATCTACCCCCCACCTACTGACCAAGTTTTAAAACACCCCCTGATCTACCCCCCACCTACTGACCAAGTTTTAAAACACCCCCTGATCTACCCCCCACTTACTCACCAAGTTTTAAAACACCCCCTGATCTACCCCCCACCTACTCACCAAGTTTTAAAACACCCCCTGATATACCCCCCACCTACTCACCAAGTTTTACACTTAGAGGAGCAAGAGTAAGTGAAGTTGGTCATTAATAAGTTGGTCATTAATATGACTTCAATAATATACTTGCTTTAGTTGCACTTTCACTGATGGTAACTGTGGTGATGACCCCATGATCCTACTGAAGAGGGGACTAAAACATGCAGTTGGAAGACGAAACACCCCTTGATATACACCCCACCTACGCACCAAGTTTTAAAACACCCTCTGATCTTCCCCCCACCTACTCACCAAGTTTTAAAACACCCCCTGCCCCACCTACTCACCAAGTTTTAAAACACCCCCTGCCCCACCTACTCACCAAGTTTGGTTCAAATCATTTGGTCAGGCCATACACACAGAGAGACAGACAGACAGACAGACAGACAGAGACAGACAGACAGACAGACAGACAGAGAGAGACAGAGAGAGAGGCAGACAGAGACAGACAGACAGAGAGGCAGACAGAGACAGGCAGACAGACAGACAGAGAGGCAGACAGAGACAGACAGAGAGAGAGGCAGACAGAGACAGACAGACAGAGACAGGCAGACAGACAGACAGAGAGGCAGACAGAGAGACAGAGAGGCAGACAGACAGAGACAGGCAGACAGAGAGGCAGACAGAGAGAGACAGAGAGGCAGACAGAGACAGACAGACAGAGAGGCAGACAGAGAGGCAGACAGACAGAGACAGGCAGACAGAGAGGCAGACAGAGACAGACAGAGGCAGACAGACAGAGACAGGCAGACAGAGACAGACAGAGAGAGAGACAGAGAGGCAGACAGAGACAGGCAGACAGACAGACAGAGAGGCAGACAGAGACAGACAGAGAGAGAGGCAGACAGAGACAGACAGACAGAGACAGGCAGACAGACAGACAGAGAGGCAGACAGAGAGACAGAGAGGCAGACAGACAGAGACAGGCAGACAGAGAGGCAGACAGAGAGAGACAGAGAGGCAGACAGAGACAGACAGACAGAGAGGCAGACAGAGAGGCAGACAGACAGAGACAGGCAGACAGAGAGGCAGACAGAGACAGACAGAGGCAGACAGACAGAGACAGGCAGACAGAGACAGACAGAGAGAGAGACAGAGAGGCAGACAGAGACAGGCAGACAGAGAGACAGACAGAGAGGCAGACAGACAGACAGAGACAGACAGAGAGAGAGGCAGACAGAGAGGCAGACAGAGACAGGCAGACAGAGAGACAGACAGAGAGGCAGACAGACAGACAGAGACAGACAGAGAGGCAGACAGACAGACAGAGACAGACAGAGAGAGAGGCAGACAGAGAGGCAGACAGAGAGGCAGACAGAGACAGACAGAGAGGCAGACAGAGAGAGAGACAGAGACAGACAGACAGAGACAGACAGAGACAGACAGAGAGGCAGACAGGCAGACAGAGAGAGAGACAGAGACAGACAGAGAGAGAGGCAGACAGAGACAGACAGAGACAGGCAGACAGAGAGACAGACAGAGGCAGACAGACAGACAGAGACAGACAGAGAGAGAGGCAGACAGAGACAGACAGAGAGAGAGACAGAGAGGCAGGCAGACAGAGACAGACAGAGACAGGCAGACAGAGACAGACAGAGAGAGAGACAGAGAGGCAGACAGAGATAGACACAGACAGACAGACAGAGGCAGACAGAGAGAGAGACAGAGACAGACAGACAGAGAGGCAGACAGAGAGATAGACACAGACAGACAGACAGAGGCAGACAGAGACAGACGGACAGAGAGGCAGACATTTTCAGCTTTAGATAAATGCACTTGCTTGGAACCTTCAGTTTTATTGCGAGTCAGTTCTATATCTAAACCACCCCTCCCTTCCAATTATCTGCACCTCTGGCTGGATGAGCTAATGTTATAAGTACTTCCCCTCTAACTGTAAGCCCCTCAGCTAACAGTTAATTAGTGGTCCTTCCAGCTATGGCTACAGGTACCCTTAATGTCCCTTCAGCTATGAATTAATTGGCTACAGGTACCCTTAATGGTCCCTTCAGCTATGAGCTAATTGGCTATAGGCACCCAATGGTCCCTTCAGCTATGAGCTAATTGGCTATAGGCACCCAATGGTCCCTTCAGCTATGAGCTAATTGGCTATAGGCACCCAATGGTCCCTTCAGCTATGAGCTAATTGGCTATAGGTACCCAATGGTCCCTTCAGCTATGAGCTAATTGGCTATAGGCACCCAATGGTCCCTTCAGCTATGAGCTAATTGGCTATAGGTACCCAATTGTCCCTTCAGCTGAGTTAATTGGCTATAGGTACCCAATGGTCCCTTCAGCTACAAATTAATTGGCTATAGGTACCCAATGGTCCCTTCAGCTATTAATTGGCTCTAGGACCCAATGGTCCCTTCAGCTATTAATTGGCTCTAGGGACCCTTAATGGTCCTCCAGCTATGAGTTAATTGGCTATAGGTACCCTTAATGGTCCCTCCAGCTATGAGTTAATTGGCTATAGGTACCCAATGGTCCCTTCATCTATGACTATAAGTGCTTCCCTCTAACTCTAGCTAGGTTATAAGTACTTCCTCTAACTCCAGCTAGGTTATAAGTACTTCCTCTGGTTATAAGTACTTCCTCTAACTCCAGCTAGGTTATAAGTACTTCCTCTAACTCTGGCTAGGTTATAAGTGCTTCCCTCTAACTCCAGCTAGGTTATAAGTACCTCCTCTAACTCTGGCTAGGTTATAAGTACCTCCTCTAACTCTGGCTAGGTTATAAGTGCTTCCCTCTAACTCTGGCTAGGTTATAGGTTATAAGTACTTCCTCTAACTCCAGCTAGGTTATAAGTACTTCCTCTAACTCTGGCTAGGTTATAAGTACTTCCTCTAACTCTGGCTAGGTTATAAGTACTTCCTCTAACTCCAGCTAGGTTATAAGTACTTCCTCTAACTCTGGCTAGGTTATAAGTACTTCCTCTAACTCTGGCTAGGTTATAAGTACTTCCTCTAACTCTGGCTAGGTTATAAGTACTTCCTCTAACTCTGGCTAGGTTATAAGTACCTCCTCTAACTCCAGCTAGGTTATAAATACCTCCTCTAACTCCAGCTAGGTTATAAATACCTCCTCTAACTCCAGCTAAGTTATAAGTGCTTCCTCTAACTCTAGCTAGGCTTCCTCTAACTCCAGCTAGGTTATAAGTACCTCCTCTAACTCCAGCTAAGTTATAAGTGCTTCCTCTAACTCTGGCTAGGTTATAAGTACATACTTCCCCTCTAACTCAAGCTAGGTTATTTATTTTTCCTCTCTAATTCCTGCTATGAGTTATAGGAACCACGTATAACTTTTTTAGAAGGACAAATTATTGACATCAGATGTTGTGGTCAATCTATATGACTACAGATGTGGTGGTAGTCATGACTACATAGGTCTCCCATCAGGAACTAAATAGGGAAGAGGTTCTCCTGCGCGAGGGCCTGTAATGGTGACAGTCTTTATCACTCCATGTCCCTGAGTGACTCAACATGGTGGCCATCAGTCCTTGTCCCTGAGTGACTCAACATGGCGGCCATCACTCCTTGTCCCTGAGTGACTCAACATGGCGGCCATCAGTCCTTGTCCCTGAGTGACTCAACATGGTGGCCATCACTCCTTGTCCCTGAGTGACTCAACATGGCGGCCACCACTCCTTGTCCCTGAGTGACTCAACATGGCGGCCATCACTCCTTGTCCCTGAGTGACTCAACATGGCGGCCATCAGTCCTTGTCCCTGAGTGACTCAACATGGCGGCCATCACTCCTTGTCCCTGAGTGACTCAACATGGCGGCCATCAGTCCTTGTCCCTGAGTGACTCAACATGGTGGCCATCACTCCTTGTCCCTGAGTGATTCAACATGGCGGCCATCACTCCTTGTCCCTGAGTGACTCAACATGGCGGCCATCACTCCTTGTCCCTGAGTGACTCAACATGGCGGCCATCATCCTTGTCCCTGAGTGACTCAACATGGCGGCCATCACTCCTTGTCCCTGAGTGACTCAACATGGCGGCCATCAGTCCTTGTCCCTGAGTGACTCAACATGGCGGCCATCAGTCCTTGTCCCTGAGTGACTCAACATGGTGGCCATCCCTCCTTGTCCCTGAGTGACTCAACATGGCGGCCATCAGTCCTTGTCCCTGAGTGACTCAACATGGCGGCCATCATCCTTGTCCCTGAGTGCCTCAACATGAGGGCCATCAGTCCTTGTCCCTGAGTGACTCAACATGGTGGCCACCACTCCTTGTCCCTGAGTGACTCAACATGGTGGCCATCAGTCCTTGTCCCTGAGTGACTCAACATGGTGGCCATCATCCTTGTCCCTGAGTGACTCAACATGGCAGCCATCACTCCTTGTCCCTGAGTGCCTCAACATGGCAGCCATCACTCCTTGTCCCTGAGTGACTCAACATGGTGGCCATCAGTTCTTGTCCCTGAGTGACTCAACATGGTGGCCATCACTCCTTGTCCCTGAGTGACTCAACATGGCGGCCATCACTCCTTGTCCCTGAGTGACTCAACATGGCGGCCATCAGTCCTTGTCCCTGAGTGACTCAACATGGTGGCCATCACTCCTTGTCCCTGAGTGACTCAACATGGCGGCCACCACTCCTTGTCCCTGAGTGACTCAACATGGCGGCCATCACTCCTTGTCCCTGAGTGACTCAACATGGCGGCCATCAGTCCTTGTCCCTGAGTGACTCAACATGGCGGCCATCACTCCTTGTCCCTGAGTGACTCAACATGGCGGCCATCAGTCCTTGTCCCTGAGTGACTCAACATGGTGGCCATCACTCCTTGTCCCTGAGTGATTCAACATGGCGGCCATCACTCCTTGTCCCTGAGTGACTCAACATGGCGGCCATCACTCCTTGTCCCTGAGTGACTCAACATGGCGGCCATCATCCTTGTCCCTGAGTGACTCAACATGGCGGCCATCACTCCTTGTCCCTGAGTGACTCAACATGGCGGCCATCAGTCCTTGTCCCTGAGTGACTCAACATGGCGGCCATCAGTCCTTGTCCCTGAGTGACTCAACATGGTGGCCATCCCTCCTTGTCCCTGAGTGACTCAACATGGCGGCCATCAGTCCTTGTCCCTGAGTGACTCAACATGGCGGCCATCATCCTTGTCCCTGAGTGCCTCAACATGAGGGCCATCAGTCCTTGTCCCTGAGTGACTCAACATGGTGGCCACCACTCCTTGTCCCTGAGTGACTCAACATGGTGGCCATCAGTCCTTGTCCCTGAGTGACTCAACATGGTGGCCATCATCCTTGTCCCTGAGTGACTCAACATGGCAGCCATCACTCCTTGTCCCTGAGTGCCTCAACATGGCAGCCATCACTCCTTGTCCCTGAGTGACTCAACATGGTGGCCATCAGTCCTTGTCCCTGAGTGACTCAACATGGTGGCCACCACTCCTTGTCCCTGAGTGACTCAACATGGCGGCCATCACTCCTTGTCCCTGAGTGACTCAACATGGCGGCCGTTCTGTTCCCATTCCATGCAGGGCAGTACTGCTGAGCTGCGAGGATGAAGATGACTTCCTTGCCAAGCTCTGTTGCGTGCGCCAGGCTTTTGATGTGCTGGTACAGAACCCAACCCACCGACACTACTTCCTGGATACTACCAGAGACTTCCTGGCCAGTATCCTGCGGAGTACCAACCAAGACCCCTCCCCCTTCCTACACAGATTCCAAGACCTGACGCAGTTCCTCCAAGGTGATTGCGGCTGGGAGATGACGGAGAAGGAATTAATGTCCAGAAATGTGAGAGGTAGAAAGGTTACATGTGTAAGGCAAGGCTGGGGTGTATGAGGGGTGGGGTGATGAGGGGGAAGAGGTAAAGGGGCAGTTACGGAGGATGTGGTGAGGGGTGTAGGTGTAGGTAAGGGTGTAGCTGTATGGGGTGACAGGTGTAAGGGTGTAGGGTGACAGGTGTAGGTGTGGGTTAGGGTGACAGGTGTAAGGGAGTCGGGTTAGGGTGACAGGTGTAAGGGAGTCGGGTTAGGGTTGTAGGTAAGGGTATAGCTGAGTAGGGTGTGAAGTGATTGTGGTACTAAGTTCATACATAGGTCAACATAATTCGGAATGTCCTTGAACAATACTGGTCTATCTTTTGATTGGTAAGGTGTGGTTACAGAATCAATATATCCAGCACAGGATGTTATCATGTGACATGGATTGGTGTGTGTGTACAGGTGGTGTGCATGAACGTGTATGATGTGGTTCTGGATTTTATCTTATTGGATGCCTTTGATGAGCTGAAGGATCCTCCGACAACTCTCCTTAATGTGTTGCGCAACAGGTGGCTCACCGAGAGCTTGAAGATGTCGGTGAGTTTATCTGTGTACTTATTCAGGCATTAGGATGAACAGAGACAAGGGCCAGGGCAACTGGTCTCTCTCCAGGCCTCTTCTATAAGAAAGATGAGGTCAGAGACAAGGGCTGGAGTAACTGGTCTCTCTCCAGGCCTCTTCTGTAAAGAAAGATGAGGTCAGAGACAAGGGCTGGAGTAACTGGTCTCTCTCCAGGCCTCTTCTGTAAAGAAAGATGAGGTCAGAGACAAGGGCTGGAGTAACTGGTCTCTCTCCAGGCCTTTTCTGTAAAGAAAGATGAGGTCAGAGACAAGGACTGGAGTAACCAGTCTCTCTCCAGGCCTCTTCTGTAAAGAAAGATGAGGTCAGAGACAAGGACTGGAGTAACTGGTCTCTCTCCAGGCCTCTTCTGTAAAGAAAGATGAGGTCAGAGACAAGGACTGGAGTAACCAGTCTCTCTCCAGGCCTCTTAGAACTGTAAAGAAAGATGAGGTCACAGACAAGGGCTGGAGTAACCAGTCTCTCTCCAGGCCTCTTCTATAAGGAAAGATGAGGTCAGAGACAAGGGCTGGGGTAACTGGTCTCTCTCCAGGCCTCTTCTGTAAAGAAAGATGAGGTCAGAGACAAGGGCTGGAGTAACTGGTCTCTCTCCAGGTCTCTTCTGTAAAGAAAGATGAGGTCAGAGACAAGGGCTGGAGTAACCAGTCTCTCTCCAGGCCTCTTCTGTAAAGGATTAGGTCAGAGACAAGGGGCTGGAGTAACTGTTCTCTCTCCAGGCCTCTTCTATAAGAAAGATGAGGTCAGAGACAAGGGCTGGAGTAACTGGTCTCTCTCCAGGCCTCTTCTATAAGAAAGATGAGGTCAGAAACAGGGCTGGAGTAACTGGTCTCTCTCCAGGCCTCTTCTGTAAAGAAAGATGAGGTCAGAGACAAGGACTGGAGTAACCAGTCTCTCTCCAGGCCTCTTAGAACTGTAAAGAAAGATGAGGTCAGAGACAAGGACTGGAGTAACCAGTCTCTCTCCAGGCCTCTTCTATAAGGAAAGATGAGGTCAGAGACAAGGGCTGGGGTAACTGGTCTCTCTCCAGGCCTCTTCTGTAAAGAAAGATGAGGTCAGAGACAAGGGCTGGAGTAACTGGTCTCTCTCCAGGTCTCTTCTGTAAAGAAAGATGAGGTCAGAGACAAGGCTGGAGTAACCAGTCTCTCTCCAGGCCTCTTCTGTAAAGGATTAGGTCAGAGACAAGGGGCTGGATAACTGTTCTCTCTCCAGGCCTCTTCTATAAGAAAGATGAGGTCAGAGACAGGGCTGGAGTAACTGGTCTCTCTCCAGGCCTCTTCTATAAGAAAGATGCGGTTAGAGACAAGGGCCTGGGTAACTGGTCTCTCTCCAGGCCTCTTCTATAAGAAAGATGAGGTCAGAGACAAGGGCTGGAGTAACTGGTCTCTCTCCAGGCCTCTTCTATAAGAAAGATGAGGTCAGAGACAGGGCCTGGGTAACTGGTCTCTCTCCAGGCCTCTTCTATAAGAAAGATGAGGTCAGAGACAAGGGCTGGAGTAACTGGTCTCTCTCCAGGCCTCTTCTATAAGAAAGATGAGGTCAGAGACAGGGCTGGAGTAACTGGTCTCTCTCCAGGCCTCTTCTATAAGAAAGATGCGGTTAGAGACAAGGGCCTGGGTAACTGGTCTCTCTCCAGGCCTCTTCTATAAGAAAGATGAGGTCAGAGACAAGGGCTGGAGTAACTGGTCTCTCTCCAGGCCTCTTCTATAAGAAAGATGAGGTCAGAGACAGGGCCTGGGTAACTGGTCTCTCTCCAGGCCTCTTCTATAAGAAAGATGAGGTCAGAGACAAGGGCTGGAGTAACTGGTCTCTCTCCAGGCCTCTTCTATAAGAAAGATGAGGTCAGAGACAAGGGCTGGAGTAACTGGTCTCTCTCCAGGCCTCTTCTATAAGAAAGATGAGGTCAGAGACAAGGGCCAGGGTAACTGCATGGTCATGTGTAATATATCTGCTGATCTGTTTCATAGAAATCGTGTCTATTGCGTATACTGCTTCTAGGTGGGGTGACCTGTGTGTGTGTGTGGGGGGGGGGGGGGGGGAGAATAATATTATGTACATGATTTTGAATGGTAAAGGGTTATCTAACTGGTTCAATAGAGTTGTTGGCTATTATAATTGTTCTTGTATATTATAGTTGAGAGTTCTATGTCTGTATATTATAGTTGAGTGGTGGAGGACTGCACAGAGTTCTATGTCTGTATATTATAGTTGAGTGGAGGACTGCACAGAGTTCTATGTCTGTATATTATAGTTGAGTGGAGGACTGCACAGAGTTCTATGTCTGTATATTATAGTTGAGTGGAGGACTGCACAGAGTTCTATGTCTGTATATTATAGTTGAGTGGAGGACTGCACAGAGTTCTATGTCTGTATATTATAGTTGAGTGGTGGAGGACTGCACAGAGTTCTATGTGTGATTGAGAGGTGGAAGACTGCACAGAGTTCTACCAAGTCCTAGTCAGAGCTGTTTGATATTGGGACGCTACACATATCAGCACATGCCATGTCTAGTTGCTGCCCACATGTTACATGTAGGTCAGCTACAGCCTCCTTCAAGGACTTGGACTTGTAACAGTTGCATAGTAGAACTCTAACAGCAGATGCTTTGGTAGAGATCAGCTACAGTCTCCTTTGGACTTGTTATCAGTTTCACAGGAGCAAGAACGCCACAAACCAACAGCAAAACTGAGCACGGGTCATTCATTGTGCTTGTGATACAGCAAGTGCTTATAATACAGCAAGTGCATATAATACAGCACATGCTTATAATACAGCACATGTTAGCGTGGGGGCACCAGTGAGTAAATTCCACAATCGAGTAGCAGAGACTTCTACTTGACCATCTCTCAAGTATTACTACTTGTAGTAGTGTGCAGGCAATGGCTGGAGACTTGTACTAGACCATCTCTCAAGTATTACTACTTGTAGTAGTGTGCAGGCAATGGCTGGAGACTTCTACTTGACCATCTCTCAAGTATTACTACTTGTAGTAGTGTGCAGGCAATGGCTGGAGACTTCTACTGGACCATCTCTCAAGTATTACTACTTGTAGTAGTGTGCAGGCAATGGCTGGAGACTTCTACTAGACCATCTCTCAAGTATTACTACTTGTAGTAGTGTGCAGGCAATGGCTGGAGACTTCCACTAGACCATCTCTCAAGTATTACTACTTGTAGTAGTGTGCAGGCAATGGCTGGAGACTTCTACTAGACCATCTCTCAAGTATTACTACTTGTAGTAGTGTGCAGGCAATGGCTGGAGACTTCTACTAGACCATCTCTCAAGTATTACTACTTGTAGTAGTGTGCAGGCAATGGCTGGAGACTCCTACTAGACCATCTCTCAAGTATTACTACTTGTAGTAGTGTGCAGGAAATGGCTGGAGACTTCTACTTGACCATCTCTCAAGTATTACTACTTGTAGTAGTGAGCAGGCAATGGCTGGAGACCTCTACTAGACCATCTCTCAAGTATTACTACTTGTAGTAGTGTGCAGGCAATGGCTGGAGACTTCTACTAGACCATCTCTCAAGTATTACTACTTGTAGTAGTGTGCAGGCAATGGCTGGAGACTCCTACTAGACCATCTCTCAAGTATTACTACTTGTAATAGTGTGCAGGCAATGGCTGGAGACTTCTACTTGACCATCTCTCAAGTATTACTACTTGTAATAGTGTGCAGGCAATGGCTGGAGACTTCTACAAGACCATCTCTCAAGTATTACTACTTGTAGTAGTGTGCAGGCAATGGCTGGAGACTTCTACTTGACCATCTCTCAAGTATTACTACTTGTAGTAGTGTGCAGGCAATGGCTGGAGACTTCTACTTGACCATCTCTCAAGTATTACTACTTGTAGTAGTGTGGCAGGCAATGGCTGGAGACTTCTACTAGACCATCTCTCAAGTATTACTACTTGTAGTAGTGTGCAGGCAATGGCTGGAGACTCCTACTAGACCATCTCTCAAGTATTACTACTTGTAGTAGTGTGCAGGCAATGGCTGGAGACTTCAACTAGACCATCTCTCAAGTATTACTACTTGTAGTAGTGTGCAGGCAATGGCTGGAGACTTCTACTGGACCATCTCTCAAGTATTACTACTTGTAGTAGTGTGCAGGCAATGGCTGGAGACATCTACTAGACCATCTCTCAAGTATTACTACTTGTAGTAGTGTGCAGGCAATGGCTGGAGACTTCTACTAGACCATCTCTCAAGTATTACTACTTGTAGTAGTGTGCAGGCAATGGCTGGAGACTTCTACTGGACCATCTCTCAAGTATTACTACTTGTAGTAGTGTGCAGGCAATGGCTGGAGACTTCAACTAGACCATCTCTCAAGTATGACTACTTGTAGTAGTGTGCAGGCAATGGCTGGAGACTTCTACTAGACCATCTCTCAAGTATTACTACTTGTAGTAGTGAGCAGGCAATGGCTGGAGACTTCTACTTGACCATCTCTCAAGTATTACTACTTGTAGTAGTGTGCAGGCAATGGCTGGAGACTTCTACTAGACCATCTCTCAAGTATGACTACTTGTAGTAGTGTGCAGGCAATGGCTGGAGACTTCTACTGGACCATCTCTCAAGTATTACTACTTGTAGTAGTGTGCAGGCAATGGCTGGAGACTTCAACTAGACCATCTCTCAAGTATTACTACTTGTAGTAGTGTGCAGGCAATGGCTGGAGACTTCTACTAGACCATCTCTCAAGTATTACTACTTGTAGTAGTGTGGCAGGCAATGGCTGGAGACTTCTACTAGACCATCTCTCAAGTATTACTACTTGTAGTAGTGTGCAGGCAATGGCTGGAGACTTCAACTTGACCATCTCTCAAGTATTACTACTTGTAGTAGTGTGCAGGCAATGGCTGGAGACTTCTACTAGACCATCTCTCAAGTATTACTACTTGTAGTAGTGTGCAGGCAATGGCTGGAGACTTCTACTAGACCATCTGGGCTTCCTCTATGGGGAACAGCCATTTTGTCACCACACACAAGAACCGTCTTGAAGGGTGATTCTGTTGTGGGTCAGTTGCAAGCAAGTACCTGATGTCCACTGTGTGTTTCCAGTGTCTCGTACAGAGCTCCTGAAAATCTAGGAGGATTAATTACAGTGTATAGACAATAATTAATTTCACTGGACCTGGGACAACCAACATGCTAGGGCTGGGGCTAGGGCTGGGGCTAGGGCTAAGGCTCTCAACACTGATATACCAACTGACTGTGTCCTATAATGCTACTAGAATCGGATTCCACAGATTTTTCTCTTGAAACATGTTAAGAACTTCATCAAAATTGATCGAGGATAGTTCTGGACCTCCTTCGATTGCTATTCTCACGAGAGGAACAGGTTAGCATCATTCAGTCCACTGCGGAGTCTTGATTTAATTTGCTTCCTGTGGCTGAATGACCTCTGGACTGTAGCTGTTCTTTGGGAAGAATGACAAGAATGTTGAGACGACTTCTCTGGAAAGATTCCAGTGTCAGCTCCAGATATTTGCATGTGGACTTATACGTCTTGCAAGGTTGGTAGTCGTCTTCTCTTCCATTACCAACTTTGTTTCTTGCATAAACGCTAGCTTGAACAAACTCCATTCAAGGATCTCATCCTTGTCGATAAAAGGTGGTGAGGAGAAAGCAACACACCTCCAACATCAACTGTTGCCTTGGTGCCCTAAACTTCAGCCCAAGCCGCTTCCTTTGAACATAATCTGTCAAAACTCTTTCTTCTGTAGGAAATGCTGCTGGATTAGAAACAGAAGAGGATACAAGAGATCTACAGCTTCACCTGAGAATCGGTCACATCTGTTGTGTAGTAAAGAGTTGATGTAAGGAAGAGCAACATTGTCACGGTAGCCAGTTAGAGTTTGCATACTAACACCTCCCACTCATCTACGAGCAAGCGGCTGCTTGTGACCGTGATTTCATGATTGTTCTTCAGTTTGTCGAGAGTTGCCACTTCACTTCAGAACACCGCTCAGATTTGTCTTCCCTTAGTTGCTCAAGCTCGTTAAGGATGCTTTCAAGAACAACAGGTAACCTGCTGAGGTCAGCAGTCTCACCTTTTGCATGCAGCAACTAAGCCTAGCAAGGAGGCCAGGCACTTGTGACTGTAGACTAATGCTGGCCACTCCAGAACATGAACTCAAGACAAGTGAAATTCCGTATGCTTCATCATCTCCTGAAGTTAGTAGAGCTACTGTAGAGTAATGTTAATAGCAGGAGGATCTTGATGGATTGCACGCAGACACCGCTCATGGTGAGGACCACCTTGTGCTAGGCTTACAGCTCGAGTAAACTGAGGACTGACTGGACATCCTTGAGGGTTTATGCTTTTGGGGGTGAGTAGTAGAATAATGCCCACAGGTTGGGCACTCAGTTTATAGGCTTACAGCTCGAGTAAACTGAGGACTGACTGGACATCCTTGAGGGTTTATGCTTTTGGGGGTGAGTAGTAGAATAATGTCCACAGGTTGGGCACTCAGTTTAGTAGTAATAATAATAATAATTTGCTAGGATAAAGTTCATGTTCAAGAGGAGCGTGTCGCAGTCGAGGGTCGTGATGACAAACAATATTTATTATATTGCAAGAAAAGGAGAATCATCAAAAGGGAGAAGTGCTACTGTAAGGCAGCCATCCACTAGGGGAGAGCAGGAGGAGTGCATGCAGTAGTTGACTCTGCTGTTGCTGAGGCATCCATCATTCCTCTAGGCTTGGGAGAGTGCATGCAGTAGTTGACTCTGCTGTTGCTGAGGCATCCATCATTCCTCTAGGCATGGGAGAGTGCATGATCCAGTAGTTGACTCTGCTGTTGCTGAGGCATCCATCATTCCTCTAGGCTTGGGAGAGTGCATGATCCAGTAGTTGACTCTGCTGTTGCTGAGGCATCCATCATTCCTCTAGGCATGGGAGAGTGCATGATCCAGTAGTTGACTCTGCTGTTGCTGAGGCATCCATCATTCCTCTAGGCTTGGGAGAGTGCATGATCCAGTAGTTGACTCTGCTGTTGCTGAGGCATCCATCATTCCTCTAGGCTTGGGAGAGTGCATGATCCAGTAGTTGACTCTGCTGTTGCTGAGGCATCCATCATTCCTCTAGGTGCTCTCACCATGAACATTTGCATTGCCATCTGTTACTCCGAAATACAGAAACAATTTTTGTTTGAAACATGAATCACATTACGATTCATTAACCTTCAGAGGTCAGCATTACTCATTATCCTTCAGAGGTCAGCATTACTCATTATCCTTCAGAGGTCAGCATTACTCATTATCCTTCAGGTCAGCATTACTCATTATCCTTCAGAGGTCAGTATTACTCATCTTTTAAAAAAATTGAAAGTTTGTATAGCACCCTCCAAATAATTTCACGCTGTTTAGACGGTATATACCAGCAAGATCACTACGACCTTGTGTGTGGTAGTCAGGGGAGAGTATTCAGGTGTGTGTGGTAGTCAGGGGAGAGTATTCAGGTGTGTGGTAGTCAGGGGAGAGTATTCAGGTGTGTGTGGTAGTCAGGGGAGAGTATTCAGGTGTGTGTGGTAGTCGGGGGAGAGTATTCAGGTGTGTGTGGTAGTCAGGGGAGAGTATTCAGGTGTGTGGTAGTCAGGGGAGAGTATTCAGGTGTGTGTGGTAGTCAGGGGAGAGTATTCAGGTGTGTGGTAGTCAGGGGAGAGTATTCAGGTGTGTGTGGTAGTCAGGGGAGAGTATTCAGGTGTGTGTGGTAGTCAGGGGAGAGTATTCAGGTGTGTGGTAGTCAGGGGAGAGTATTCAGGTGTGTGTGGTAGTCAGGGGAGAGTATTCAGGTGTGTGTGGTAGTCAGGGGAGAGTATTCAGGTGTGTGGTAGTCAGGGGAGAGTATTCAGGTGTGTGGTAGTCAGGGGAGAGTATTCAGGTGTGTGTGGTAGTCAGGGGATAGTATTCAGGTGTGTGGTAGTCAGGGGAGAGTATTCAGGTGTGTGGTAGTCAGGGGAGAGTATTCAGGTGTGTGTGGTAGTCAGGGGAGAGTATTCAGGTGTGTGGTAGTCAGGGGAGAGTATTCAGGTGTGTGGTAGTCAGGGGAGAGTATTCAGGTGTGTGGTAGTCAGGGGAGAGTATTCAGGTGTGTGGTAGTCGGGGGAGAGTATTCAGGTATGTGTGGTAGTCAGGGGAGAGTATTCAGGTGTGTGTGGTAGTCAGGGGAGAGTATTCAGGTGTGTGGTAGTCAGGGGAGAGTATTCAGGTGTGTGTGGTAGTCAGGGGAGAGTATTCAGGTGTGGTAGTCAGGGGAGAGTATTCAGGTGTGTGTGGTAGTCAGGGGAGAGTATTCAGGTGTGTGGTAGTCAGGGGAGATTATTCAGGTGTGTGTGGTAGTCAGGGGAGAGTATTCAGGTGTGTGGTAGTCAGGGGAGAGTATTCAGGTGTGTGTGGTAGTCAGGGGAGAGTATTCAGGTGTGTGGTAGTCAGGGGAGATTATTCAGGTGTGTGTGGTAGTCAGGGGAGAGTATTGAGTATTCAGGTGTGTGGTAGTCAGGGGAGAGTATTCAGGTGTGTGTGGTAGTCAGGGGAGAGTATTCAGGTGTGTGGTAGTCAGGGGAGAGTATTCAGGTGTGTGGTAGTCAGGGGAGAGTATTCAGGTGTGTGTGGTAGTCAGGGGAGAGTATTCAGGTGTGTGGTAGTCAGGGGAGAGTATTCAGGTGTGTGTGGTAGTCAGGGGAGAGTATTCAGGTGTGTGGTAGTCAGGGGAGAGTATTCAGGTGTGTGTGGTAGTCAGGGGAGAGTATTCAGGTGTGTGGTAGTCAGGGGAGAGTATTCAGGTGTGTGTGGTAGTCAGGGGAGAGTATTCAGGTGTGTGGTAGTCAGGGGAGAGTATTCAGGTGTGTGTGGTAGTCAGGGGAGAGTATTCAGGTGTGTGGTAGTCAGGGGAGAGTATTCAGGTGTGTGGTAGTCAGGGGAGAGTATTCAGGTGTGTGTGGTAGTCAGGGGAGAGTATTCAGGTGTGTGGTAGTCAGGGGAGAGTATTCAGGTGTGTGGTAGTCAGGGGAGAGTATTCAGGTGTGTGGTAGTCAGGGGAGAGTATTCAGGTGTGTGTGGTAGTCGGGGGAGAGTATTCAGGTGTGTGGTAGTCAGGGGAGAGTATTCAGGTGTGTGGTAGTCAGGGGAGAGTATTCAGGTGTGTGGTAGTCAGGGGAGAGTATTCAGGTGTGTGGTAGTCAGGGGAGAGTATTCAGGTGTGTGTGGTAGTCAGGGGAGAGTATTCAGGTGTGTGGTAGTCAGGGGAGAGTATTCAGGTGTGTGGTAGTCAGGGGAGAGTATTCAGGTGTGTGGTAGTCAGGAGAGTATTCAGGTGTGTGTGGTAGTCGGGGGAGAGTATTCAGGTGTGTGGTAGTCAGGGGAGAGTATTCAGGTGTGTGGTAGTCAGGGGAGAGTATTCAGGTGTGTGGTAGTCAGGGGAGAGTATTCAGGTGTGTGGTAGTCAGGGGAGAGTATTCAGGTGTGTGTGGTAGTCAGGGGAGAGTATTCAGGTGTGTGGTAGTCAGGGGAGAGTATTCAGGTGTGTGGTAGTCAGGGGAGAGTATTCAGGTGTGTGGTAGTCGCGGGAGAGTATTCAGGGCAGTCGTTCTACATGCACCAGCCCTCCCCCTCCTTCTCTAACCTGCCAAATATGGCCAGTATGCCCATTAAAAAAAAAAAAATTGACAATATATTTTTTTGTGGCTTATATCCTTTCTAAACATCTGTACAAACTGTCTTTCAATTTGAAAACATTTGGATGCACAAGTCTCTAGTTATGGTGGATTTTATCCAGGCTCTCACTTATATTCACCTTGAAAATTGAAGAAAGAGGGTTAGTTCAGCTTCAGTAAAGTTTGATCGCTCATATCTTTGCGACCGCTTACCCTGGAGACTTTATTCAAGTATTAGAATGCAGCTCATTGCACGTAGAATCATTGAGCATAGTGGTAAATACTTACTCAGAAGAATAGACAAGTGCAAAGGTGCAAAAACATAGACTTATGGTGAAAGTAGTCTAGTGGTGGCCCAATATAATAGTAGCCCAACTTCAACAGCGAACTCTCAGAAACATGTTTTTTTTAAGGAAAAGAAAGATATCTCAAGGAAAAATTTATGTATACCTGCTTCATTATATATCATTTTGTAGGTGTATCTTTGCTCTACCTTTTAAGTTGGAAGTTTTTCAATTTGGAAGTACTATATAGTCCAATTTTATAGTCGTGTGTATATACCCCATATATCGGTTGACCTTGTCATGAAAACTCCTTAGTTTTGAGGTCAAATTTTTCAACTTAAATTGTGCTTTAGAGGTTCCTCTACTACATTCATAAAAGGGAAGTGTGTATAGTGCATATCTTAGGAGAGGGAATTCTTTTTGTGACTCTGTCAGAATTTTTCCAAACCTCTATACTTTACTGAAACTTCTAATAAAGTATATCATTAGAAAGCTCTTGCAGAGAGCTGTATTCTAGTAACAAAATGAGCTGTAGGGGATGAAGGACAGCAAACTTATGCACGTTTACATAAATATGTTTTTATGGGCAATACTGGCCTTAACCTTACATCTCTTCCTTGCAGGGCATCTCCACTGTTATTTGGGGTGTGTCCATCGCAAAGAAAGGCTTGCTGAAGGTAATGGAGATAGTCATTGTGTGTTTACGGTGTGAAAAGGTGTTCTCTGTTGTGTTGTATCTGCGCTGCTGTGGACAGAACAAGGTGGGCTTCATGCATCACTTCTACTCCCTGAGTGAGACCATCTCTCCCACTCTGGCCTGGGGCTTCATGGGTACCAATACATCTCTCACAGAGAAGTGCCTCAGATTCAAGGTGAGTATTAGTAAGGGCGGGGAATTCTCCTCTGATGCATTGCATGATGTGTCACATGACTTTTGTGTTGCAGGCGGCTATTCAGGAGTTTACTCGTAGGATCTTCTCACTGGAGCAGGTGCACTACAGCTGCATTGAAGCTCTCTCCGATGACATCCTCTACCACGCCCAGCAAACTGCACAGTCTCTGCAGACATGACATCATCGCAGCATTTTTCTATTGTACAAAGAACACCGAACAAATTTTTTTCTACTCTTTTGTGACCTCACACCCTCTCCTCCGTATTCACAGCACATGTCATGTAGTCGTGCAGAAGTGCAACTCTGAAGGCTCAACTTGTGCACATTCCTTGACTAAGTTCAAGCAGGGACTAGAGAGGGAGAGAATATCCACAGTTGGCTACAGTTGGCTTCACAGTCAAGACCTGCAGGACTTGGTTGTTGAGAGTATCTGTGTTCTTCCTTTTGTAAACTCGTGATGCAAAGAAGTCTAATAGTGTGTGTAATGAAAAGTGGCCCTAGTAGTATAGAAAATATTGTGTCTTTGATAGGCTGGTTCCCATTCTGCAGGTAATTTTGTGATCTTTGACCCCCAATGAAACAAAACAAGTTAGCATGTACCACAAACACGTTATGACCCTTTACCAAATTAGACTAAAGAAGCAAAATCTATTGCATGTGCTGCTCATTATTGTATTAAAAGGGGGGACTACACCTGAAAAACTTTGGAGTTTTTTTTTGTTTTGTTTTTTATCAGTTCAAACTGTTGCTGTGCATATCTACTAGCCAATTCTAAAGTTTTAGAGCTATTGGATCCTCCATTTCAAAGTTATGATGGTTTTTGTCCATGCAATTTCTCATCTACTCTATTTAATGAGTGTGCGCTAAAATGTAAGTACGTGGTCAAGCGCGCGGGTGGAAAATGAGTTTTATGGATTATTAACGAAATTCATTTTCCACCCGAGCGCTTGACAACGTACTTAGATTTTAGCGCCTTATGAAAACACTCATTGAATATAATTTCAACTCTCTAGCACTTGGCAATCAGGAGATATTTATGCTGCCAGTTAAGGCATTCAGGTTTTTGAGGTTCCCTCCACTTGTAGCTCTTGTAACTTGGCTATAGTTATACCTATGAAAAATATTTTAGTATCAACAGAGAGCACACAGAGAGACCTATCTTTTGAGCTATTATATCAAGTCCATACCATGAAGTTTACGGAATCTATGGAGTTATAAAGTGGTAACCACAAGAAGCAAAAAGGGGGGAAATACATGTGGGTCACTCTCCCCCAAAAATGCAACTGTCCCTCCTTCAACACATATTGCCAGGAATTTTGAAAATCTATTTTGTTCTGATTTTGCGGCGAACATAACTTTGCCACACTTGACTCAATTTCAATATTTGAGGATTCATTTGAGAGCTCTTTTAGTGATCTGTGATATAATGGTTGGATATATTTTTTTAACTTGAAGCATTGCCGAGTTATGGTGATTAGAAGAGGTGACTGTCACAGATTTTGCGTTTATTTTGTGTGGTTGGAAATGAAATGCCTTAGAACTAATAAACAGGAGATGTGTTGAAAAATATGCCTCCGTTATATCACAGCTAAATGTCTTGGTAAGCTACAAACCAAATTTGGGCATCTGTAGACCAGGCACTTTGGAAATATCCTCGCCGCAGTTTGGGGGGTGCAATTTTTGGAGTGACCCTTGCCTTTTTGGATGTATCTTCTAAGAAAATGTGCCTATAGAGACATTTCACATATCATCTTAAAGCACACAGAATGAGCAACAAGTTGGTATCAAAAGTATCTTCACAGAAGAAAGGGAGGGAAAGTTATGATGGCTACAAAAATGCGTTCAAATTTTGGTGGTTTCAGGTGTAGTCCCCCCTTTTTAATTAAGTCAAGGATATTATTACATTACTCATTATTGTATTAAAGTAGGCTTTTACCATTTTTTAAATTATTAAAAATAAAAAAAAACACCTTTTATTGCTCTATTCTATACCTTGATGCATGTAGTTGTTATGTTTCAAGTTTCAGAGCATTTCAATGCTCCATTATGAAGTTATGCACCTTTTTGTGCATGCTATTTCACATTATCAAGCTAGTTTGAATATTGAAGACGGCGCTCCTGCCAAAGGTAAGCGTATCTCCCTAACCGTTCATGATAGAAGTCTGGAAAAGGACTCTAAATGAAGCTCTCGGTAAGCTTCTAATTACCATAGTTCCCACGCAGCCCTGTGCTGTCATCACATGATCTGCGCATCCTGTCAGGTGACCGTCATATCGATTTTTACCAAAAAATACAAAAAAACATTTCATACCCCACTTTTCATGGCTTCTCCTGAAAATCACTGTTTTCCGAATCTGGAAATATTCTAACTTGCTCATTTTAAAAATGTATATATACAAGATTTTAATATATCATTTTAAAGTCCTTTCCCTGCTCTATAAAGTGATTGGCTAAAACATGTTTAAGTCCATCCATGGTGGAGGTATGCATATGGATATACATACCATGTTTAGAACTTCAGGTTGACCTCTCTTAAAATTCAGTTGTTGAGCTAATGATCTTTTTAGCCATTCAGTTTGCACTTCTATGATCACTCTAAGCACATCCTAAGTGGGAAGTAAGTGGCCATGAGTTAGAATAGCTCCTGATACTGAGGTGGGATCCATAACTTCACCTAGGAAGTAGATATGCAAAATCTGAACCTATCAAAAGAAAGGACATTCAATTCACCTGCATTGATAAAGAAACAAAAAAGTTATGACATTGTGTCGACCACCCCAGAAATGGTAAAAGCTTACTTTATAAGTCAAGGATATTATTACATGTGCTCATTATTGTATTAAGTCAAGGATATTATTACATGTGCTCATTATTGTATTAAATGTACTAACATATGATTGCAGGGGTATTGGATATACTTTACATATGATTGCATGGGTATTGGATATGATTGTAGGGGTGGTGGATATACTTGCATGTGATTGCAAGGGTTATTGGATATACTTATATATGATTAAGTAAAGGATATTATTACATGTGCTCATTATTATTATGGTTATTATTTACATAAAACAATATGATGAGGTGTCAGATGCCTGTGCTGCCCAGTACAGACGTGCAGTTCCCCCGCTCATTATTGTATTAAGTAAAGGATTTATTACATGTGCTCATTATTGTATTAAGTAAAGGATTTATTACATGTGCTCATTATTGTATTAAGTAAAGGATATTATTACATGTGCTCATTATTGTATTAAGTAAAGGATTTATTACATGTGCTCATTATTGTATTAAGTAAAGGATTTATTACATGTGCTCATTATTGTATTAAGTAAAGGATTTATTACATGTGCTCATTATTGTATTAAGTAAAGGATATTATTACATGTGCTCATTATTGTATTAAGTAAAGGATTTATTACATGTGCTCATTATTGTATTAAGTAAAGGATATTATTACATGTGCTCATTATTGTATTAAGTAAAGGATTTATTACATGTGCTCATTATTGTATTAAGTAAAGAATTTATTACATGTGCTCATTATTGTATTAAGTAAAGGATATTATTACATGTGCTCATTATTGTATTAAGTAAAGGATATTATTACATGTGCTCATTATAGTATATATTACATGTGCTCATTATTGTATATATTAAGTAAAGGAAATAAAGGATTGTGTAAACATTACATGTGGTGTCCATTATTGTGTTAATTAAAGGGTTAAATGTTTGTGGTCTAAATTGGTAAATTCTTGTTTCTGTTTGGTTTGTTGTTTTTGGTCGTTTTGTTTCAAATTTTTCTCCTCTCCATTAGTAGTAGCTGGAACCTGCCAACATTTAATATATAGTTGCTTTATAATTATAATAGTATATATTACAGTAGAGCAGCTTCCTTCTAGAGGATAAGCCTAAAACCAAAAGCCTATGTATTCACACATAGATACATGCATCACAAGTAGTTAGTAGGTTTGTTGAGGTCTGTGTTAGTGTTAGTAAACTAACTAATCACTTTTTTGTAACAAAAATGAGCTGCTGCTAAATCGGCTGCTGGCCACACAGCAAACATGAATAGCGTGTTTATTGACTTTCAGGTATACATTCCTGAAGAGGAGAGAACAGGTTAGTGAATGCAATAATTGGGTTCTCCCAATAGATCACCAAAGACCTCGAGCACGTCAGTTGTGGGGGAAAGGAGGAAGTAGTTGGTGGATACGAAACCTTGAAATTACGTTTTTAGGAGGACTGCCTTGTGTTTTAATGAATAATGTTTACCCCATTCATTGAGCGTGTTCCGGGCGAGCACTAGGGTGAGATACAGGTATACCAAGGGTGATGTTCTAATTCACTAGTGAATCTAGTCCTCAGATCAATATTTAGTAGTAGGTGAAGTCAACAAGCATGTGAAGAAATGGCATGGAGTTTAAAATATATATAAGAAGATAATTTCATGCTATCTAATTCTCGAGTGTAGTGTGTGTGTACTTCAAAGAACCAGTACATGCTGCTGACCATGCTTGCTATTGAATGGTCGACATGTACTGGTGCACTTGGTTTGTGCCCCACCAAGTCCAAGCTTAGTCAAGATAGCCACTAATGCATTGAGTGAGCCTTATAACTACTACCCTATGAGTAGAATATTTCACTGCCCTGCGTGAGTAGACTTTCACTGAGTTCATCAGTTGCTGTTGAGCAATGACCTGCAAGAGACACTGGTCATGCTGGCAGAGATGGTAAACAGACATTAGCAATTAAAAATGTGGAGGACTCACAATAAGAGAAGATTCCCAGAGGAAATTGCACTTGGACAATGGAGATCTCAAGCCTATGCTGGCTGTACAAGACTATCACCCGTTACATTCTTTCAAAGCAGAACTATCATGCCCCAAACCAGTTTCTGCAATTACGTAATATAGCGAGGGGGGGGGGGGGAATTAAATACACGATAGCAGTTAGTCATTTCTATTTTTGTTAACTTAGCAGTTTTTAAAGCATTTTTTAATTTTAATTTAATTAATTTATTATTATTATTATAAAGAGCAAACATAACATGCCAAGTTCATTAACACCTAATTAACACGTGCTATAATTATAGTTATATAATAATCTATATAATAATCAATTACAAAAATAATAACATACATAAATATATACATAAATAAATAACTAAAAAGCTAACAAGTTCAACTCCCGACTTTCATTACTTGATGACTTTATTATTTGTTTGCAGTCTTTGCAATATATTATCCCATTAATTAAGTGCTGCTCTCTTGTCGGTTGCCTAAATAATTATATAGACATGAGCAAGATATGTTATGCAGCCAATGCAGGTCTGTCAAAACATGCCAGGAATAATATCAGCTCCTAAATAAAGAGTAAACCATTTTTAATCCCACTCTTCTCGTCAGTCATAATCTACATTCATCTGGAATTCAACAATCCTTCGCATATGCAAACATTGTCTTGGAAGACTTCCAGGTTTGTGGGGGTCATTCCCTCCCTTTAAAAGTCTTTACTTTTCCCATCAGGGACTATTTCCATCTCACCAGGAAGACTATACCAGTAATGGACTGGAGTCGTCAACAAAATCTACAATTAGGTCATCATACCTTATCAGAATTCAACAACCACAGTACATCTTCAGACCCTTAAACACACTATATCTTCAGACACCTTAAACACACTATATCTTCGGACACCTTAAACACACAATATCTTCAGACACCTTAAACACTATATCTTCAGACCCTTAAACACACTATATCTTCAGACACCTTTAAACACATTATATCTTCAGACACCTTAAACATACTATATCTTCAGACACCTTAAACACACTATATCTTCAGACACCTTAAACACACTATATCTTCAGACACCTTAAACACACTATATCTTCAGACCCTTAAACACACTATATCTTCAGACCCTTAAACACACTATATCTTCAGACCCTTAAACACACTAATCTTCAGACACTTTAAACACACTATATCTTCAGACCCTTAAACACACTACATCTTCAGACCCTTAAACACACGATATCTTCAGACCCTTAAACACACTACATCTTCAGACCCTTAAACACACTATATCTTCAGGCAACTATATCTTCAGACCCTTAAACACACTATATCTTCAGACACCTTAAACACACAATATCTTCAGACCCTTAAACACACTACATCTTCAGACCCTTAAACACACGATATCTTCAGACAACTATATCTTCAGACCCTTAAACACACTATATCTTCAGACACCTTAAACACACTATATCTTCAGACCCTTAAACACACTATATCTTCAGACCCTTAAACACACTAATCTTCAGACACCTTAAACACACTATATCTTCAGACCCTTAAACACAAGGCAACTATATCTTCAGACCCTTAAACACACTATATCTTCAGACACCTTAAACACACTATATCTTCAGACCCTTAAACACACTATATCTTCAGGCAACTATATCTTCAGACCCTTAAACACACTATATCTTCAGACACCTTAGACACACTATATCTTCAGACCCTTAAACACACTATATCTTCAGGCAACTATATCTTCAGACCTTTAAACACACTATCTTCAGACACCTTAAACACACTATATCTTCAGACCCTTAAACACACTATATCTTCAGACCCTTAAACACACTATATCTTCAGACCCTTAAACACACTATATCTTCAGACCCTTAAACACACTAATCTTCAGACACTTTAACACACTATATCTTCAGACCCTTAAACACACTATATCTTCAGACACCTATATCTTCAGACACCTTAAACACACTATATCTTCAGACCCTTAAACACACTATATCTCAGACACCTTAAACACACTATATCTTCAGACACCTTAAATACACTATACCTTCAGACCCTTAAACACACTATATCTTCAGACATCTTAAACACACTATATCTTCAGACCCTTAAACACACTATATCTTCAGACACCTTAAACACACTATATCTTCAGACACACTATATCTTCAGACACCTTAAGGTCTTCTCCCAGGGGAAAAAGGGGGTTTCTAAAATGCTCACAACTTGCCAAGTTTTAAGGTGACAAGTTCTAAACTTCACATGGTGTTAACAGTATGTCTGAACCTTTTCCAGCCACAATTGTGGGTGTTTTTTTGCTTTATTAGCTTTATTACAGTAGAAATGGGTGTGGCAAATATTCTTGGGACCCTCCAGCAAGGACAGCTGTTACTTGTGCTGTGTTGATGTTGTGGTTTAGTCAGTTGATATAATAACAAAAGAAGGGTAGTATTGTCAAAAACATCCCAATTGGAGCAAAATAGAGTTAAAAAGTGCATTGACATTGAGATTTTCTCACTGGCTAGAAGGAATGAATTTTAGAAATTCAAAATCCATTCAACACCAAATTTCTGACGCGTTTGGGACTTAAAACACTTTGTATTACACAGAGGGACTATATTAAAAATAGAAATCAAGAATGTCATTGCACAGATCTCATTGAGAGGAATCCAGAGATACCCAATATGACTTATCAAATCAAAGTATGGGGGTGAAAAAATTGTCCTAGGGTCAAACAAGATAGTATACGGTAAAATGCAATACAAAATAACGTTAACTTGAACATTGGTTGTACAAGGTATGGAGGGTCAATAGCCCTTGATACTGTTACAATAGGTTCAGTTGACACTACTCTTTCACACTAGGGTTCAGTTGGATTTTTGGGATAGCACTAGGTCCAGGATCACTGGCATCAAATCCCCCCGCACCATAGACCACACACTCTCTCTGAATGTTTGTCTTGAAGCCCCTTTCTGATCCGTCTCCTTCTTTATCTCAGTGCCTTGGCCATGAGTTAGCATGAATATAGGTTAGATTAGACTGTTTTTAGCTAGACAGCTGGAATCTGTAGTATTTTATAAAGAAAAATATGTTGTTGTTTTTTAATTTCCCTGGGAGATTACCTTAAACATACTATATCTTCATGAAGATTAGTGTGTTTAAGGTGTCTGAAGATATAGTGTGTTTAAGGGTCTGAAGATATAGTGTGTTTAAGGGTCTGAAGATATAGTGTTTTTAAGGGTCTGAAGATTAGTGTGTTTAAGGTGTCTGAGGATAGTGTGTTTAAGGTGTCTGAAGATATAGTGTGTTTAAGGGTCTGAAGATATAGTGTGTTTAAGGGTCTGACATCTTAAACACACTATATCTTCAGACACCTTAAACACACTATATCTTCAGACACCTTAAACACACTATATCTTCAGACCCTTAAACACACGATATCTTCAGACAACTATATCTTCAGACCCTTAAACACACGATATCTTCAGACAACTATATCTTCAGACCCTTAAACACACTATATCTTCAGACCCTTAAACACAAGGCAACTATATCTTCAGACCCTTAAACACACTATATCTTCAGACACCTTAAACACACTATATCTTCAGACCCTTAAACACACTATATCTTCAGGCAACTATATCTTCAGACCCTTAAACACACTATATCTTCAGACACCTTAGACACACTATATCTTCAGACCCTTAAACACACTATATCTTCAGGCAACTATATCTTCAGACCTTTAAACACACTATCTTCAGACACCTTAAACACACTATATCTTCAGACCCTTAAACACACTATATCTTCAGACCCTTAAACACACTATATCTTCAGACCCTTAAACACACTATATCTTCAGACCCTTAAACACACTAATCTTCAGACACTTTAAACACACTATATCTTCAGACCCTTAAACACACTATATCTTCAGACACCTATATCTTCAGACACCTTAAACACACTATATCTTCAGACCCTTAAACACACTATATCTCAGACACCTTAAACACACTATATCTTCAGACACCTTAAATACACTATACCTTCAGACCCTTAAACACACTATATCTTCAGACATCTTAAACACACTATATCTTCAGACCCTTAAACACACTATATCTTCAGACACCTTAAACACACTATATCTTCAGACACACTATATCTTCAGACACCTTAAGGTCTTCTCCCAGGGGAAAAAGGGGGTTTCTAAAATGCTCACAACTTGCCAAGTTTTAAGGTGACAAGTTCTAAACTTCACATGGTGTTAACAGTATGTCTGAACCTTTTCCAGCCACAATTGTGGGTGTTTTTTTGCTTTATTACAGTAGAAATGGGTGTGGCAAATATTCTTGGGACCCTCCAGCAAGGACAGCTGTTACTTGTGCTGTGTTGATGTTGTGGTTTAGTCAGTTGATATAATAACAAAAGAAGGGTAGTATTGTCAAAAACATCCCAATTGGAGCAAAATAGAGTTAAAAAGTGCATTGACATTGAGATTTTCTCACTGGCTAGAAGGAATGAATTTTAGAAATTCAAAATCCATTCAACACCAAATTTCTGACGCGTTTGGGACTTAAAACACTTTGTATTACACAGAGGGACTATATTAAAAATAGAAATCAAGAATGTCATTGCACAGATCTCATTGAGAGGAATCCAGAGATACCCAATATGACTTATCAAATCAAAGTATGGGGGTGAAAAAATTGTCCTAGGGTCAAACAAGATAGTATACGGTAAAATGCAATACAAAATAACGTTAACTTGAACATTGGTTGTACAAGGTATGGAGGGTCAATAGCCCTTGATACTGTTACAATAGGTTCAGTTGACACTACTCTTTCACACTAGGGTTCAGTTGGATTTTTGGGATAGCACTAGGTCCAGGATCACTGGCATCAAATCCCCCCGCACCATAGACCACACACTCTCTCTGAATGTTTGTCTTGAAGCCCCTTTCTGATCCGTCTCCTTCTTTATCTCAGTGCCTTGGCCATGAGTTAGCATGAATATAGGTTAGATTAGACTGTTTTTAGCTAGACAGCTGGAATCTGTAGTATTTTATAAAGAAAAATATGTTGTTGTTTTTTAATTTCCCTGGGAGATTACCTTAAACATACTATATCTTCATGAAGATTAGTGTGTTTAAGGTGTCTGAAGATATAGTGTGTTTAAGGGTCTGAAGATATAGTGTGTTTAAGGGTCTGAAGATATAGTGTTTTTAAGGGTCTGAAGATTAGTGTGTTTAAGGTGTCTGAGGATAGTGTGTTTAAGGTGTCTGAAGATATAGTGTGTTTAAGGGTCTGAAGATATAGTGTGTTTAAGGGTCTGACATCTTAAACACACTATATCTTCAGACACCTTAAACACACTATATCTTCAGACACCTTAAACACACTATATCTTCAGACCCTTAAACACACGATATCTTCAGACAACTATATCTTCAGACCCTCAAACACACGATATCTTCAGACAACTATATCTTCAGACCCTTAAACACACTAATCTTCAGACACCTTAAACACACTATACCTTCAGACCCTTAAACACACTATATCTTCAGACCCTTAAACACACTATATCTTCAGACCCTTAAACACACTATATCTTCAGACCCTTAAACACACTAATCTTCAGACACCTTAAACATACAATATCTTCAGACCCTTAAACACACTATCTTCAGACCCTTAAACACACTATATCTTCAGGCCCTTAAACACACTATATCTTCAGACCCTTAAACACACGATATCTTCAGACAACTATATCTTCAGACCCTTAAACACACTATATCTTCAGACCCTTAAACACACTATATCTCAGACACCTTAAACACACTATATCTTCAGACACCTTAAATACACTATACCTTCAGACCCTTAAACACACTATATCTTCAGACATCTTAAACACACTATATCTTCAGACCCTTAAACACACTATATCTTCAGACACCTTAAACACACTATATCTTCAGACACACTATATCTTCAGACACCTTAAGGTCTTCTCCCAGGGGAAAAAGGGGGTTTCTAAAATGCTCACAACTTGCCAAGTTTTAAGGTGACAAGTTCTAAACTTCACATGGTGTTAACAGTATGTCTGAACCTTTTCCAGCCACAATTGTGGGTGTTTTTTTGCTTTATTACAGTAGAAATGGGTGTGGCAAATATTCTTGGGACCCTCCAGCAAGGACAGCTGTTACTTGTGCTGTGTTGATGTTGTGGTTTAGTCAGTTGATATAATAACAAAAGAAGGGTAGTATTGTCAAAAACATCCCAATTGGAGCAAAATAGAGTTAAAAAGTGCATTGACATTGAGATTTTCTCACTGGCTAGAAGGAATGAATTTTAGAAATTCAAAATCCATTCAACACCAAATTTCTGACGCGTTTGGGACTTAAAACACTTTGTATTACACAGAGGGACTATATTAAAAATAGAAATCAAGAATGTCATTGCACAGATCTCATTGAGAGGAATCCAGAGATACCCAATATGACTTATCAAATCAAAGTATGGGGGTGAAAAAATTGTCCTAGGGTCAAACAAGATAGTATACGGTAAAATGCAATACAAAATAACGTTAACTTGAACATTGGTTGTACAAGGTATGGAGGGTCAATAGCCCTTGATACTGTTACAATAGGTTCAGTTGACACTACTCTTTCACACTAGGGTTCAGTTGGATTTTTGGGATAGCACTAGGTCCAGGATCACTGGCATCAAATCCCCCCGCACCATAGACCACACACTCTCTCTGAATGTTTGTCTTGAAGCCCCTTTCTGATCCGTCTCCTTCTTTATCTCAGTGCCTTGGCCATGAGTTAGCATGAATATAGGTTAGATTAGACTGTTTTTAGCTAGACAGCTGGAATCTGTAGTATTTTATAAAGAAAAATATGTTGTTGTTTTTTAATTTCCCTGGGAGATTACCTTAAACATACTATATCTTCATGAAGATTAGTGTGTTTAAGGTGTCTGAAGATATAGTGTGTTTAAGGGTCTGAAGATATAGTGTGTTTAAGGGTCTGAAGATATAGTGTTTTTAAGGGTCTGAAGATTAGTGTGTTTAAGGTGTCTGAGGATAGTGTGTTTAAGGTGTCTGAAGATATAGTGTGTTTAAGGGTCTGAAGATATAGTGTGTTTAAGGGTCTGACATCTTAAACACACTATATCTTCAGACACCTTAAACACACTATATCTTCAGACACCTTAAACACACTATATCTTCAGACCCTTAAACACACGATATCTTCAGACAACTATATCTTCAGACCCTCAAACACACGATATCTTCAGACAACTATATCTTCAGACCCTTAAACACACTAATCTTCAGACACCTTAAACACACTATACCTTCAGACCCTTAAACACACTATATCTTCAGACCCTTAAACACACTATATCTTCAGACCCTTAAACACACTATATCTTCAGACCCTTAAACACACTAATCTTCAGACACCTTAAACATACAATATCTTCAGACCCTTAAACACACTATCTTCAGACCCTTAAACACACTATATCTTCAGGCCCTTAAACACACTATATCTTCAGACCCTTAAACACACGATATCTTCAGACAACTATATCTTCAGACCCTTAAACACACTATATCTTCAGACCCTTAAACACACTATATCTCAGACACCTTAAACACACTATATCTTCAGACACCTTAAATACACTATACCTTCAGACCCTTAAACACACTATATCTTCAGACATCTTAAACACACTATATCTTCAGACCCTTAAACACACTATATCTTCAGACACCTTAAACACACTATATCTTCAGACACACTATATCTTCAGACACCTTAAGGTCTTCTCCCAGGGGAAAAAGGGGGTTTCTAAAATGCTCACAACTTGCCAAGTTTTAAGGTGACAAGTTCTAAACTTCACATGGTGTTAACAGTATGTCTGAACCTTTTCCAGCCACAATTGTGGGTGTTTTTTTGCTTTATTACAGTAGAAATGGGTGTGGCAAATATTCTTGGGACCCTCCAGCAAGGACAGCTGTTACTTGTGCTGTGTTGATGTTGTGGTTTAGTCAGTTGATATAATAACAAAAGAAGGGTAGTATTGTCAAAAACATCCCAATTGGAGCAAAATAGAGTTAAAAAGTGCATTGACATTGAGATTTTCTCACTGGCTAGAAGGAAGGAATTTTAGAAATTCAAAATCCATTCAACACCAAATTTCTGACGCGTTTGGGACTTAAAACACTTTGTATTACACAGAGGGACTATATTAAAAATAGAAATCAAGAATGTCATTGCACAGATCTCATTGAGAGGAATCCAGAGATACCCAATATGACTTATCAAATCAAAGTATGGGGGTGAAAAAATTGTCCTAGGGTCAAACAAGATAGTATACGGTAAAATGCAATACAAAATAACGTTAACTTGAACATTGGTTGTACAAGGTATGGAGGGTCAATAGCCCTTGATACTGTTACAATAGGTTCAGTTGACACTACTCTTTCACACTAGGGTTCAGTTGGATTTTTGGGGTAGCACTAGGTCCAGGATCACTGGCATCAAATCCCCCCGCACCATAGACCACACACTCTCTCTGAATGTTTGTCTTGAAGCCCCTTTCTGATCTGTCTCCTTCTTTATCTCAGTGCCTTGGCCATGAGTTAGCATGAATATAGGTTAGATTAGACTGTTTTTAGCTAGACAGCTGGAATCTGTAGTATTTTATAAAGAAAAATATGTTGTTGTTTTTTAATTTCCCTGGGAGATTACCTTAAACATACTATATCTTCATGAAGATTAGTGTGTTTAAGGTGTCTGAAGATATAGTGTGTTTAAGGGTCTGAAGATATAGTGTGTTTAAGGGTCTGAAGATATAGTGTTTTTAAGGGTCTGAAGATTAGTGTGTTTAAGGTGTCTGAGGATAGTGTGTTTAAGGTGTCTGAAGATATAGTGTGTTTAAGGGTCTGAAGATATAGTGTGTTTAAGGGTCTGACATCTTAAACACACTATATCTTCAGACACCTTAAACACACTATATCTTCAGACACCTTAAACACACTATATCTTCAGACCCTTAAACACACGATATCTTCAGACAACTATATCTTCAGACCCTTAAACACACGATATCTTCAGACAACTATATCTTCAGACCCTTAAACACACTAATCTTCAGACACCTTAAACACACTATATCTTCAGACACCTTAAACACACTATATCTTCAGACCCTTAAACACACTATATCTTCAGACCCTTAAACACACTATCTTCAGACCCTTAAACACACTAATCTTCAGACACCTTAAACATACAATATCTTCAGACCCTTAAACACACTATCTTCAGACCCTTAAACACACTATATCTTCAGGCCCTTAAACACACTATATCTTCAGACCCTTAAACACACGATATCTTCAGACAACTATATCTTCAGACCCTTAAACACACTATATCTTCAGACACCTTAAACACACTATATCTTCAGACCCTTAAACACACTATATCTTCAGACACCTTAAACACACTATATCTTCAGACCCTTAAACACACTATATCTTCAGACACCTTAAACACACGATATCTTCAGACCCTTAAACACACTATATCTTCAGACACCTTAAACACACTATCTTCAGACCTTAAACACACAATATCTTCAGACCCTTAAACACACTATATCTTCAGACCCTTAAACACACGATATCTTCAGACAACTATATCTTCAGACCCTTAAACACACTATATCTTCAGACCCTTAAACACACTATATCTTCAGGCAACTATATCTTCAGACCTTTAAACACACTATCTTCAGACACCTTAAACACACTATATCTTCAGACCCTTAAACACACTATATCTTCAGACCCTTAAACACACTATATCTTCAGACCCTTAAACACACTATATCTTCAGACCCTTAAACACACTAATCTTCAGACACTTTAAACACACTATATCTTCAGACCCTTAAACACACTATATCTTCAGACACCTTAAACACACTAATCTTCAGACACCTTAAACACACTATATCTTCAGACCCTTAAACACACTATATCTTCAGACACCTTAAACACACTATATCTTCAGACCCTTAAACACAATATATCTTCAGACACACTATATCTTCAGACACCTTAAACACACTATATCTTCAGACCCTTAAACACACTATATCTCAGACACCTTAAACACACTATATCTTCAGACACCTTAAATACACTATACCTTCAGACCCTTAAACACACTATATCTTCAGACATCTTAAACACACTATATCTTCAGACCCTTAAACACACTATATCTTCAGACACCTTAAACACACTATATCTTCAGACACACTATATCTTCAGACACCTTAAGGTCTTCTCCCAGGGGAAAAAGGGGGTTTCTAAAATGCTCACAACTTGCCAAGTTTTAAGGTGACAAGTTCTAAACTTCACATGGTGTTAACAGTATGTCTGAACCTTTTCCAGCCACAATTGTGGGTGTTTTTTTGCTTTATTAGCTTTATTACAGTAGAAATGGGTGTGGCAAATATTCTTGGGACCCTCCAGCAAGGACAGCTGTTACTTGTGCTGTGTTGATGTTGTGGTTTAGTCAGTTGATATAATAACAAAAGAAGGGTAGTATTGTCAAAAACATCCCAATTGGAGCAAAATAGAGTTAAAAAGTGCATTGACATTGAGATTTTCTCACTGGCTAGAAGGAATGAATTTTAGAAATTCAAAATCCATTCAACACCAAATTTCTGACGCGTTTGGGACTTAAAACACTTTGTATTACACAGAGGGACTATATTAAAAATAGAAATCAAGAATGTCATTGCACAGATCTCATTGAGAGGAATCCAGAGATACCCAATATGACTTATCAAATCAAAGTATGGGGGTGAAAAAATTGTCCTAGGGTCAAACAAGATAGTATACGGTAAAATGCAATACAAAATAACGTTAACTTGAACATTGGTTGTACAAGGTATGGAGGGTCAATAGCCCTTGATACTGTTACAATAGGTTCAGTTGACACTACTCTTTCACACTAGGGTTCAGTTGGATTTTTGGGGTAGCACTAGGTCCAGGATCACTGGCATCAAATCCCCCCGCACCATAGACCACACACTCTCTCTGAATGTTTGTCTTGAAGCCCCTTTCTGATCCGTCTCCTTCTTTATCTCAGTGCCTTGGCCATGAGTTAGCATGAATATAGGTTAGATTAGACTGTTTTTAGCTAGACAGCTGGAATCTGTAGTATTTTATAAAGAAAAATATGTTGTTGTTTTTTAATTTCCCTGGGAGATTACCTTAAACATACTATATCTTCATGAAGATTAGTGTGTTTAAGGTGTCTGAAGATATAGTGTGTTTAAGGGTCTGAAGATATAGTGTGTTTAAGGGTCTGAAGATATAGTGTTTTTAAGGGTCTGAAGATTAGTGTGTTTAAGGTGTCTGAGGATAGTGTGTTTAAGGTGTCTGAAGATATAGTGTGTTTAAGGGTCTGAAGATATAGTGTGTTTAAGGGTCTGACATCTTAAACACACTATATCTTCAGACACCTTAAACACACTATATCTTCAGACACCTTAAACACACTATATCTTCAGACCCTTAAACACACGATATCTTCAGACAACTATATCTTCAGACCCTTAAACACACGATATCTTCAGACAACTATATCTTCAGACCCTTAAACACACTAATCTTCAGACACCTTAAACACACTATATCTTCAGACACCTTAAACACACTATATCTTCAGACCCTTAAACACACTATATCTTCAGACCCTTAAACACACTATATCTTCAGACCCTTAAACACACTAATCTTCAGACACCTTAAACATACAATATCTTCAGACCCTTAAACACACTATCTTCAGACCCTTAAACACACTATATCTTCAGGCCCTTAAACACACTATATCTTCAGACCCTTAAACACACGATATCTTCAGACAACTATATCTTCAGACCCTTAAACACACTATATCTTCAGACACCTTAAACACACTATATCTTCAGACCCTTAAACACACTATATCTTCAGACACCTTAAACACACGATATCTTCAGACCCTTAAACACACTATATCTTCAGACACCTTAAACACACTATCTTCAGACCTTAAACACACAATATCTTCAGACCCTTAAACACACTATATCTTCAGACCCTTAAACACACGATATCTTCAGACAACTATATCTTCAGACCCTTAAACACACTATATCTTCAGACCCTTAAACACACTATATCTTCAGACCCTTAAACACACTATATCTTCAGACACCTTAAACACACTAATCTTCAGACACCTTAAACACACAAATCGTCAGACACCTTAAACACACTATATCTTCAGACCCTTAAACACACTAATCTTCAGACCCTTAAACACACAAATCTTCAGACACCTTAAACACACTATATCTTCAGACACACTATATCTTCAGACCTTTAAACACACAATACCTTAAACACACCATATCTTCAGACCCTTAAACACACTAATCTTCAGACACCTTAATCTTCAGACCTTTAAACACACAATATCTTCAGACAACTTAAACACACTATATCTTCAGACACCTTAAACACACTATATCTTCATACCCTTAAACACACTATATCTTCAGACACCTTAAACCAGAGTTCGCAGGTTTTACCCAGGGGCTTGGGTGTAACCCGGGTTTTACTCAAACATGGATACAACCCAGCCAGGATAAAATAATAGACACAATAGATTTATTATAAACTGTAAAATTAACTCTGTAATCAGAAAGTAAGACATTCAATAAATGGCAACTGTAAAGAACTAGACAAAAACAGGAGCTGTGTTTCACTCAGCATTTGTGACAAGGTTGTCTACTAGAGTATATATTTTAAACAAGATTAAAGTCCAATTGATATGCAAGTTAAACAGATTTAATAGTCAATCTCCTGAGGTCGTCGCAGGAGCCTGTGGCAGAAGAAGAGTTTCTGGGCTTTCTCATTTCCCAGGCGGTTGCAGAGTTTGTTGTGGATAAGTCCATAGGAGCTAAATATACGTTCTATGGAGCTGGAAGATGCAACTGCAGTGTGGAGTTGCTTCATAAGTGGCATGAATCCAGGGGGCAGGGCACACTTCTACCTTTCCACCAAGTGAGAGGTGGGGTTTCAGTGGCACCAGGCTCAAAGTAGGATGAAGGGAATGGGACCTCCTGAGCCTCAAAAGATGCTGAGGAATGCTTGGCTTTTCGTCTTCATCCAAGCTTTGGCATCCTCAATCTGATAATCACCAAGTAACTGGCCTGATACTTAGGGTGAAGTAGGTAGGCAGCAAAGTGGCCAGCCAACCTTAACCACTGCAGCAAAGCATTTTTTGATAGCATCCTGGTGGGGTTCCAGATATTAACTTTAAAGGGAGAGGTAGTGATGTGTATATAGCATCACTTTGATATTTGTTGATGGCAACAGTAATAGGTTCGAGTTGTTCAAGGAGATCTCCAGCAGCACATGGAATACCTAGATTCTTGATCTTTCTAACAATAATGGGATCCATCTCATCAGCATTATCTATGGCTATTTTCTTGTATAATTATATATATTGAATGATTGGTCATAAACAACCAGATTACTATTCCAGCGTGTAGGACAAGGCAATTTGGGTTTAACATGGCCAGGTGACTCCCTCAACCATCCATGGAAACGGTCATGTTTGAAGTGATGGTTGATGGACTTGACATGCTCCATGACCCATGGAGTGGACAGGTCTTGACAAAGAAGGTTCAGGCTGTGACTCATGCAGTACGTTGATATCAGGACGCTCTCTGTGGACTTCTTCACGCACTTTCTTCATTTTGTTCTCGTTGTCTGTACAGCAGTTCAGTACTTCACAGCCATACTTGCTCTCTGCTGTCTTGATAGAGTCCAAAAGATCTTAGCATACTTCTGCAGTTTTCTTAGTGGATATGGGGTCATGAGCATCATGGAAGTAGCCTATGACACCAGCAGTGAGAGAAGTGACAATGATGGGGTCATCCTTGATGTTAGTCCAACCATCCTGTTGGATAGTTGTGGCCTTATTTTGTAGCTGTTGCCTCATCTTTGATTGAAGTTGGTTGTGCAAATTATCAAGAAGTGAGCCACCGATGTGCTTGGCTGTTGGAGGTACATATCCTGGGTGCATCATGTTGCAAACTTTCTTGATGGGTGATCAGCAAAGTTGAAGGGTGTGTTGGTGGCATACAACAGATCAGCCCATGCGTGGTCCAGGTCTTGCTTTTGGACTAGTAGTTATGACAAGGTGATCATTGAGACCAGTCTGTCGCTGCTTCTTTGCAGGGGGAGGAAGAGAGGAGACTACATGGCTGGTTGATGGTTGTTCAGCTTCTCCGATTTCATCCTGGCAATCTGATAAGTCACGTGCAGGTCTCTTTTGCAGGGTAGTCACAAGAGAGATACCCGAACATCTTTTGGATGAGGCGCTCCACTTTTGCTGATAACAAATGGAAACACTTCCTGCATTGTGCTTTCTTGCCTTCCTGTTGGATGAAGTGTTGCCAGATAATATTCTTTGGCCCTTGGAACATAGCGACTTTTGAATAGCAGAATTTCAGTTGTAATTGCAGTACACTTACTAAACTGTAAGCAGTGAATGATGACCTGTGGTATTTGCTTGCCTTTTAAATAGCCCTGGTGTCCACCACCACCCAGACACTTGTGGCTCTGGGAAGGGTTGTGACAGGGCTACAAATAAGTGTTTTATATCACCTGCCCCCCCCCCCCCCCCCCCCCCCCCCGGGGTAAAACCTGGGGGAAAGATCTAAAACACCAGTTTTACCCACTGGGTTGGGTTAAATAGGTTTTACCCGGGTAAAATGCAAACACTGCCGTTAAACACTCTCCAGACACCTTAAACATGCTATATCCTTCAACACACATCCTTCAACTTTACCCACTGGGTTGGGTTAAATAGGTTTTACCCAGGTAAAATGCAAACACTGCCGTTAAGCACTCTCCAGACACCTTAAACATGCTATATCCTTCAACACACGACATCCTTCAACTTTACCCACTGGGTTGGGTTAAATGGGTTTTACCCGGGTAAAATGCAAACACTGCCGTTAAGCACTCTCCAGACACCTTAAACATGCTATATCCTTCAACACACGACATCCTTCAACTCACTATATCTTCAGACACCTTCACATTCAAGGTGATCTAGCAATTATTGCACGAGTACAGAGCACTACTAGAGCAAATGCTGCATTGAAGCGGTTAGATATTTGGCTATGACGAAAACTAGCAAACGACTTCCTTTATTAATCTCCTCCACTCAACTACTGCAGAAGGCGAGACATTATTCATTAGGAGGAGGGGGGCAATGAATAGTGGCCAGCCCGACATTATTCATGTGGGTATGGGGAAGGGAGACAATTCACTCAGACTATATACTACCCTAAGTCACTGAAAGTGTTTTTGGAACTAAAATGGCCTCCTCAGGAAGCCGAGCAGCTGCTGGAATGAGATTTTAGCAAAAGATGTGTACTTTTTTTTTGTTGTGTGTGTGTGTGTGTATTTTTGGAGTCAGCCATTTTCAATAGGGTGTGTTACTCCTCACTCCAGCCAGCACAACAGGAGGTGGAGTTTGAAGTGGTGTGTTTCAGCATGTCCTCTCAGATATTATATTTTACTTGTAAGTGAAGAATAGAAAGGTTGTCATGGGAGATGTTAGAAAGGTTGTCATGGAAGATGGTAGAAAGGTTGACATGGGAGATGTTAGAAAGGTTGTCATGGAAGATGGTAGAAAGGTTGCCATGGGAGATGGTGGTAGTGAGTGATGTATATACATGTTAATGAGTGTCAGTTTTTGGTTGATATATAGCAGCCCAGTCTCTGGCTCGAGCATGGAAGACAAACCCAAGTGCATTGCAGACACAGCCTTCATTGAAGGGGTTGGAGAGGTTGGGTAGATCCTTGAGGTAATGGATATTCCCACGAGAGGCCTGTTCCCATGTGGTCTGTCCAGTGAGCATTAAATAGGAGTGGTAGAGGAACAAGAGACCTACGATGATGTTGGACAAGGAGGTGATGAGGAGCATGAGGAAGAGCAGAATGTTGGCCTGGAACCAGTCCTTCTCGTACATGGAAATACCACTCCTTCACAAACGAACATCCAGCAAGGAAGGAAAGCATCACATAAATATCAAACACCACATAAATATCATGCACCATCATCACTAGCACATCAAACACCACATAAATATCATGCACCACCATTACTAGCACATCAAACACCACATAAATATCATGCACCACCATTACTAGTACATCAAACACCACATAAATATCATGCACCACCATTACTAGCACATCAAACACCACATAAATATCATGCACCACCATTACTAGCACATCAAACACCACATAAATATCATGCACCACCATCACTAGCACATCAAACACCACATAAACATCATGCACCATCATTACTAGCACATCAAACACCACATAAATATCATGCACCATCATTACTAGCACATCAAACACCACATAAATATCATGCACCATCATTACTAGTACATCAAACACCACATAAATATCATGCACCATGCACCATCATTACTAGTACATCAAACACCACATAAATATCATGCACCATCATTACTAACACATCAAACACCACATAAATATCATGCACCACCATTACTAGTACATCAAACACCACATAAATATCATGCACCACCATTACTAGCACATCAAACACCACATAAATATCATGCACCATCATTACTAGCACATCAAACACCACATAAATATCATGCACCATCATTACTAGCACATCAAACACCACATAAATATCATGCACCACCATTACTAGCACATCAAACACCACATAAATATCATGCACCACCATTACTAGCACATCAAACACCACATAAATATCATGCACCACCATCACTAGCACATCAAACACCACATAAACATCATGCACCATCATTACTAGCACATCAAACACCACATAAATATCATGCACCATCATTACTAGTACATCAAACACCACATAAATATCATGCACCATGCACCATCATTACTAGTACATCAAACACCACATAAATATCATGCACCATCATTACTAACACATCAAACACCACATAAATATCATGCACCACCATTACTAGTACATCAAACACCACATAAATATCATGCACCACCATTACTAGCACATCAAACACCACATAAATATCATGCACCATCATTACTAGCACATCAAACACCACATAAATATCATGCACCATCATTACTAGCACATCAAACACCACATAAATATCATGCACCACCATTACTAGCACATCAAACACCACATAAATAACATGCACCATCATTACTAGCACATCAAACACCACATAAATATCATGCACCACCATTACTAGCACATCAAACACCACATAAATATCATGCACCATCATTACTAGCACATCAAACACCACATAAATATCATGCACCATCATTACTAGTACATCAAACACCACATAAATATCATGCACCACCATTACTAGCACATCAAACACCACATAAATATCATGCACCATCATTACTAACACATCAAACACCATATAAATATCATGCACCACCATTACTAGTACATCAAACACCACATAAATATCATGCACCATCAATACTAGCACATCAAACACCACATAAATATCATGCACCATCATCACTAGCACATCAAACACCACATAAATATCATGCACCAATTTTAGGTGTCGTGATGAACTCTAGTAAATTGATGGCTCACATAAGGAATGTTAAGTTTCAGAACCTTTTTAAGAGCACTTTGCTATGCAGAGCTGTAACTATTAATGCAGGACTATATCAAAGTGCTGCACTATTACTGATAGTAATGTAGTGCTGCACTAAACACTTATCACTATTAGTAATGAGTGCTGGACTAAACAATTATTACTGTTAGTAATGAGTGCTGCACTAAACAATTATTACTGTTAGTAATGAGTGCTGGACTATTATTAGTTTTGTTGGTTCTGTTGTGATCTATTGCACTAAACAATTATTACTGTTAGTAATGAGTGCTGGACTAAACAATTATTACTGTTAGTAATGAGTGCTGGACTAAACAATTATTACTGTTAGTAATGAGTGCTGCACTAAACAATTATTACTGTTAGTAATGAGTGCTGCACTAAACAATTATTACTGTTAGTAATGAGTGCTGGACTATTATTAGTTTTGTTGGTTCTGTTGTGATCTATTACTGGATGTGAACCACTAATGTCGCCTGATCACTGTTGTTGTTGGATTGTTGTTGTTGATGGATTGTTGTTGTTGATGGACACTTTGGAGGAAACATTAACTACAAGAATATTTTTGTCTTCATTCATAAATAGAAAAATAGCTCAGCTTCTTGCTAATACTATAGCTGCGTGCTAGTGCTATAGCTGCATGCTAATACTATAGCTGCATGCTAATACTATAGCTGCTTGCTAATACTATAGCTGCTTGCTAATACTATAGCTGCATGCTAATACTATAGCTGCATGCTAATACTATAGCTGCTTGCTAATACTGTAGCTGCACGCTAATACTATAGCTGCACGCTAATACTATAGCTGCACGCTAATACTATAGCTGCACGCTAATACTATAGCTGCACGCTAATACTATAGCTGCACGCTAATACTATAGCTGCACGCTAATACTATAGCTGCATGCTAATACTATAGCTGCCTGCTAATACTATAGCTGCTTGCTAATACTATAGCTGCATGCTAATACTATAGCTGCTTGCTAATACTATAGCTGCATGCTAATACTATAGCTGCATGCTAATACTATAGCTGCATGCTAATACTATAGCTGCATGCTAATACTATAGCTGCATGCTAATACTATAGCTGCTTGCTAATACTATAGCTGCATGCTAATACTATAGCTGCATGCTAATACTATAGCTGCATGCTAATACTATAGCTGCGTGCTAGTGCTATAGCTGAATGCTAATACTATAGCTGCATGCTAATACTATAGCTGCTTGCTAATACTATAGCTGCATGCTAATACTATAGCTGCATGCTAATACTATAGCTGCATGCTAATACTATAGCTGCATGCTAATACTATAGCTGCATGCTAATACTATAGCTGCGTGCTAATACTATAGCTGCATGCTAATACTATAGCTGCTTGCTAATACTATAGCTGCATGCTAATACTATAGCTGCTTGCTAATACTATAGCTGCATGCTAATACTATAGCTGCATGCTAATACTATAGCTGCATGCTAATACTATAGCTGCATGCTAATACTATAGCTGCATGCTAATACTATAGCTGCATGCTAATACTATAGCTGCATGCTAATACTATAGCTGCTTGCTAATACTATAGCTGCATGCTAATACTATAGCTGCATGCTAATACTATAGCTGCATGCTAATACTATAGCTGCATGCTAATACTATAGCTGCATGCTAATACTATAGCTGCTTGCTAATACTATAGCTGCATGCTAATACTATAGCTGCTTGTTAATAAGTTACTGAACTGAGAAGGAGAGTAGGCTATCACTATATGCTTTAGTGCGAGGCGGGCCTTGGTTTGTCCAAATGTCAATGGCCAAGGGTTCTCTAGATCAAAATAAATAACAGTTCCAAGGCTGCATCCTCTCCAAGGCAGGCACTGGCCACTTCTGCACTGAAGTTAGCTTCAGAGATGCCAAGTTCACTGCCTGCTGCTCGAGAAAGCTTCTTCCCCAAGATTAAGTTCGCACTTTACAAACTGAGTTTGAATTCGAAATTTTACTCAATACCTCAAAATGTGTTTTAAAGGGGGCATGGCATATGGCACTAGTGAGTGTGAAGAGTTATAGTGCTCAGCTATAGATACACGAGCATAGCTCTGGAGTGTGCATAGCTCTGGAGTGCCACCTCACAGCCTGCAATGCTGCATAGCTCTGGAGTGCCACCTCACAGCCCTGTAATACTGCATAGCTCTGGAGTGCCACCTCACAGCCTGCAATGCTGCATAGCTCTGGAGTGCCACCTCACAGCCCTGTAATACTGCATAGCTCTGGAGTGCCACCTCACAGCCCTGTAATACTGCATAGCTCTGGAGTGCCACCTCACAGCCCTCAATGCTGCGTAGCTCTGGAGTGCCACCTCACAGCCCTGCAATGCTGCGTAGCTCTGGAGTGCCACCTCACAGCCCTGTAATGCTGCATAGCTCTGGAGTGCCACCTCACAGCCCTGTAATGCTGCATAGCTCTGGAGTGCCACCTCACAGCCCTGTAATGCTGCATAGCTCTGGAGTGCCACCTCACAGCCCTGCAATGCTGCGTAGCTCTGGAGTGCCACCTCACAGCCCTGTAATGCTGCATAGCTCTGGAGTGCCACCTCACAGCCCTCAATGCTGCGTAGCTCTGGAGTGCCACCTCACAGCCTTGCAATGCTGCATAGCTCTGGAGTGCCACCTCACAGCCCTGTAATGCTGCATAGCTCTGGAGTGCCACCTCACAGCCCTGTAATGCTGCATAGCTCTGGAATGCCACCTCACAGCCCTGCAATGTTCAATACTATACATGTATAAAGTATCAAATTTCCACTTTGCCTGATCCATTTCCACTTGTTGGGAGGAGGAGGACTGAAAACATAAAAAATATTCTTCTGCAAGTGTTCAAATCAAAAGTTTCTTCCATTTCATTATCCACTCACACACATACACTTTAAGATATATGTACAATATGGCAAGGTCAAAAATCGTGTGAAGGAGATAATTCATAGGTCATCTGAGTCAAGAGCGAGAGAGATTAGGACTTCAAGCATGATCAGTATCATGCCACTGGTTATAGCTAGAGTTAAAGTGTCAGTATCATGCCACTGGCTATAGCTAGAGTTAAAGTGTCAGTATCATGCCACTGGCTATAGCTAGAGTTAAAGTGTCAGTATCATGCCACTGGCTATAATTATAGCTAAAGTGATGCCCTTTCATACGATTGCAGAACATTGTAAAAAGAAAGTTTTGAGATAGTAAGTCCATTGGTCAGAAAATAAATTTTAAGAGTTTTAGAGCAGAGGTTTGTTATAGCCATTGTGGTATTCATGGGCACTATAGAGCTGTTAGTGTCCTCTACCTGCTGGAGCCAGTTCCATCGCCAAATGAAATTCATAGACACACATAGTAACTACAACAAAAAAGCATAGACCCACTCATGGCCTGAGCCCTTACTGAATTACCACTGGAGAGTCAAGCATGCACACATTGACTCATCTTCATCTGCAGACTTTCCTGGCAAGTGGGGGCCTGTTTATGCTGCCATTTGTCCGAGCTGCTCCCTAGCTGCCTACCTCGCAGCCATACCACCATCTCCAACAGCTGGGACCCTATCCAGCTCAACCTCTGCAAGGTTAGGCCAGAAGTTTGCCACGATCAAATAGGGAACTGGACTTGTTCATGAATAATGCCCATAGAGGTCTGCCTTTGACTGGGCAGTCATCTTCTAATGCCCATAGAGGTCCACTTAGCTTGACTGGGCAGTCATCTTCTAATGCCCATAGAGGTCTGCCTAGTTTGACTGGGCAGTCATCTTCTAATGCCCATAGAGGTCTGCCTAGTTTGACTGGGCAGTCATCTTCTAATGCCCATAAAGATCTGTCTAGCTTGACTGGGCAGTCATCTTCTAATGCCCACAGAGGTCTGTCTAGCTTGACTGGGCAGTCATCTTCTAATGCCCTGTACAATAGATGTCTGTCTAGCTTGACTGGGCAGTCATCTTCTAATGCCCACAGAGGTCTGTCTAGCTTGACTAGGCAGTCATCTTCAAAGAACCTGCAGTAGAGAGAGGCGACCAGATCAAGCTGGAGGCAAGTGAAGAGACACTCTCGACACAACCAAAGCTTCAAGGTTCATTTCAGGCTGAAGGAGAGGTGGGTGTTACAAAGGCCCTTGTTGGGTGTACAGTAGCGGCAATTTTGGTAGCGTTGAAAGTTGTCTGCCAAAATTTGAAGTATGTAATACAGTTGATACAAAAGTCAAAGGTTAGATGGAGAGGTTGAAACTGAAAATCTCAACACTTCAGGGTTTATTCTGGCCATCAGACACGATGTCCACTCACGCACATTTATGAGGGGGGACCCGGCTATATTTAGGAGGATAACCCTTTCTTATTTACTATAAACTATAATGAATGTAATATATACATTTTAATTTTAAAAAAACAACCCATCAATTAGAAATGCTAGCATTGTTAGATTTGCTCTGGCCATTGTCCTAGCCCTGGCATAGCTGCAGGCCTAATCAGGCAAGCACATGTATGCTGTACACACACACACAGAGCAATGCCCACACATGACAGGCAAGCACATGTATGCTGTATACACACGCACAGAGCAATGCCCGCACATGACAGGCAAGCACATGCATGCTGTATACACACGCACAGAGCAATGCCCACACATGACAGGCAAGCACATGTATGCTGTACACACACACAGACAGCAATAGATTTAAAAAAAAATCCTACAACTTCAACACTACACTACACTGCACAACACAACACTGCAATACAACACTGCACAACACAACACTACACAACACTGCAACATATTCCCTTGCATTATATTGTATAAGAGACTCAAGTTAACAAACACACCCACCCACCTCCCCACCTCTCTCACTCCCAAGGGCATCTTCACATCCCAAGACAGCATAGCAACCTCCACCCACTACCCTCCCCTCCCCCTCTCTCACCAGGCTATGTCCACCGCCACCACCACGGCAGTCTCCACCCACTCCCCTCCTCCCCTCCCCCTCTCTCACCAGGCTATGTCCACCGCCCAGGACACCACGGCAGTCTCCACCAGCAAGAAGCCCCAGAAGAAGCGATGATTCCTCTCCCCCACACAGTTACCTAACCACGGACAATGATGATCGAATTTGCGCACACAATACCCGCAAATGTAGCAATGCTTGACACGCATGGGACGCACAATCCTGCACACTCGGCAGTAACTGTTGGCAGAGCTGGCTGACTCTGAAGTAGAGGAGTCTGAGGCTTCTCCCATGCTGCCACCCACAGCCAAACTCTGGTTGAGAGTGCCTGCCTCTAGCATAGAGACATCATCAGCATCCGCCTGAGGAGAAGTGCGCAAGACAACACTTCATAAAACAACAGACCAAATGAAGCTGGAAGCAACCACAAGTCAACACTGGTACATTTGTAATGGACTGAGGTGACAATTTCTCTTTGCAAAATGCCTGGTGCACTCCACTTCAATCAAGGTTATGCAGAGTTACTTGTGTGAACCTGACTAAAGGCTGGTTCACAATATGCCCATGCACTAGTGAGGCAATGCATCATTTCTTTTTATTTTGTCAACATCAAATGTCCCTAAGGGAGCACTATGAAAAAAGAAGAAGACTCGAGACTTCCATAGACTGCACACTTCACTGGGTGAACTTAGAGTGGTGTGAGACTCTGCACACTTCACTGTGTGAACTTAGAGTGGTGTGAGACTGCACACTTCACTGTGTGAACTTAGAGTGGTGTGAGACTGCACACTTCACTGTGTGAACTTAGAGTGGTGTGAGACTGCACACTTCACTGTGTGAACTTAGAGTGGTGTGAGACTGCACACTTCACTGTGTGAACTTAGAGTGGTGTGAGATTCTGCACACTTCACTGTGTGTACTTAGAGTGGTGTGACACTGCACACTTCACTGTGTGTACTTAGAGTGGTGTGAGACTGCACACTTCACTGTGTGAACTTAGAGTGGTGTGAGACTCTGCACACTTCACTGTGTGAACTTAGAGTGGTGTGAGACTGCACACTTCACTGTGTGAACTTAGAGTGGTGTGAGTCTGCACACTTCACTGTGTGAACTTAGAGTGGTGTGAGACTGCACACTTCACTGTGTGAACTTAGAGTGGTGTGAGACTCTGCACACTTCACTGTGTGAACTTAGAGTGGTGTGAGACTGCACACTTCACTGTGTGAACTTAGAGTGGTGTGAGACTGCACACTTCACTGTGTGTACTTAGAGTGGTGTGAGACTGCACACTTCACTGTGTGAACTTAGAGTGGTGTGAGACTGCACACTTCACTGTGTGAACTTAGAGTGGTGTGAGACTGCACACTTCACTGTGTGTACTTAGAGTGGTGTGAGACTGCACACTTCACTGTGTGAACTTAGAGTGGTGTGAGACTCTGCACACTTCACTGTGTGAACTTAGAGTGGTGTGAGACTCTGCACACTTCACTGTGTGAACTTAGAGTGGTGTGAGACTGCACACTTCACTGTGTGAACTTAGAGTGGTGTGAGACTCTGCACACTTCACTGTGTGAACTTAGAGTGGTGTGAGACTGCACACTTCACTGTGTGAACTTAGAGTGGTGTGAGACTGCACACTTCACTGTGTGAACTTAGAGTGGTGTGAGACTCTGCACACTTCACTGTGTGAACTTAGAGTGGTGTGACACTGCACACTTCACTGTGTGAACTTAGAGTGGTGTGAGACTGCACACTTCACTGTGTGAACTTAGAGTGGTGTGAGACTGCACACTTCACTGTGTGAACTTAGAGTGGTGTGAGACTGCACACTTCACTGTGTGAACTTAGAGTGGTGTGAGACTGCACACTTCACTGTGTGTACTTAGAGTGGTGTGAGACTGCACACTTCACTGTGTGAACTTAGAGTGGTGTGAGACTGCACACTTCACTGTGTGAACTTAGAGTGGTGTGTGACTCTGCACACTTCACTGTGTGAACTTAGAGTGGTGTGAGACTGCACACTTCACTGTGTGTACTTAGAGTGGTGTGAGACTCTGCACACTTCACTGTGTGAACTTAGAGTGGTGTGAGACTGCACACTTCACTGTGTGAACTTAGAGTGGTGTGAGACTGCACACTTCACTGTGTGAACTTAGAGTGGTGTGAGACTCTGCACACTTCACTGTGTGAACTTAGAGTGGTGTGAGACTGCACACTTCACTGTGTGAACTTAGAGTGGTGTGAGACTGCACACTTCACTGTGTGAACTTAGAGTGGTGTGAGACTGCACACTTCACTGTGTGAACTTAGAGTGGTGTGTGACTCTGCACACTTCACTGTGTGAACTTAGAGTGGTGTGAGACTGCACACTTCACTGTGTGTACTTAGAGTGGTGTGAGACTCTGCACACTTCACTGTGTGAACTTAGAGTGGTGTGAGACTGCACACTTCACTGTGTGAACTTAGAGTGGTGTGAGACTGCACACTTCACTGTGTGAACTTAGAGTGGTGTGAGACTCTGCACACTTCACTGTGTGAACTTAGAGTGGTGTGAGACTGCACACTTCACTGTGTGAACTTAGAGTGGTGTGAGACTGCACACTTCACTGTGTGAACTTAGAGTGGTGTGAGACTGCACACTTCACTGTGTGAACTTAGAGTGGTGTGAGACTGCACACTTCACTGTGTGAACTTAGAGTGGTGTGAGACTCTGCACACTTCACTGTGTGAACTTAGAGTGGTGTGAGACTGCACACTTCACTGTGTGAACTTAGAGTGGTGTGAGACTGCACACTTCACTGTGTGTACTTAGAGTGGTGTGAGACTGCATACTTCACTGTGTGAACTTAGAGTGGTGTGAGACTGCATACTTCACTGTGTGTACTTAGAGTGGTGTGAGACTGCACACTTCACTGTGTGAACTTAGAGTGGTGTGAGACTGCACACTTCACTGTGTGAACTTAGAGTGGTGTGAGACTCTCCACACTTCACTGTGTGAACTTAGAGTGGTGTGAGACTGCACACTTCACTGTGTGAACTTAGAGTGGTGTGAGACTGCACACTTCACTGTGTGTACTTAGAGTGGTGTGAGACTGCACACTTCACTGTGTGAACTTAGAGTGGTGTGAGACTGCACACTTCACTGTGTGAACTTAGAGTGGTGTGAGACTGCACACTTCACTGTGTGAACTTAGAGTGGTGTGAGACTGCACACTTCACTGTGTGAACTTAGAGTGGTGTGAGACTGCACACTTCACTGTGTGTACTTAGAGTGGTGTGAGACTGCACACTTCACTGTGTGTACTTAGAGTGGTGTGAGACTCTGCACACTTCACTGTGTGAACTTAGAGTGGTGTGAGACTGCACACTTCACTGTGTGAACTTAGAGTGGTGTGAGACTGCACACTTCACTGTGTGAACTTAGAGTGGTGTGAGACTGCACACTTCACTGTGTGAACTTAGAGTGGTGTGAGACTGCACACTTCACTGTGTGAACTTAGAGTGGTGTGAGACTCTGCACACTTCACTGTGTGAACTTAGAGTGGTGTGAGACTGCACACTTCACTGTGTGAACTTAGAGTGGTGTGAGACTGCACACTTCACTGTGTGAACTTAGAGTGGTGTGAGACTCTGCACACTTCACTGTGTGAACTTAGAGTGGTGTGAGACTGCACACTTCACTGTGTGAACTTAGAGTGGTGTGAGACTGCACACTTCACTGTGTGAACTTAGAGTGGTGTGAGACTGCACACTTCACTGTGTGAACTTAGAGTGGTGTGAGACTGCACACTTCACTGTGTGAACTTAGAGTGGTGTGAGACTCTGCACACTTCACTGTGTGAACTTAGAGTGGTGTGAGACTGCACACTTCACTGTGTGAACTTAGAGTGGTGTGAGACTGCACACTTCACTGTGTGTACTTAGAGTGGTGTGAGACTCTGCACACTTCACTGTGTGAACTTAGAGTGGTGTGAGACTGCACACTTCACTGTGTGAACTTAGAGTGGTGTGAGACTGCACACTTCACTGTGTGAACTTAAGAGTGGTGTGAGACTCTGCACACTTCACTGTGTGAACTTAGAGTGGTGTGAGACTCTGCACACTTCACTGTGTGAACTTAGAGTGGTGTGAGACTCTGCACACTTCACTGTGTGAACTTAGAGTGGTGTGAGACTGCACATTTCACTGTGTGAACTTAGAGTGGTGTGAGACTCTGCACACTTCACTGTGTGAACTTAGAGTGGTGTGAGACTGCACATTTCACTGTGTGAACTTAGAGTGGTGTGAGACTGCACACTTCACTGTGTGAACTTAGAGTGGTGTGAGACTGCACACTTCACTGTGTGAACTTAGTGGTGTGAGACTGCACACTTCACTGTGTGAACATAGAGTGGTGTGTGACTGCACACTTCACTGTGTGAACTTAGAGTGGTGTGAGACTGCACACTTCACTGTGTGAACTTAGAGTGGTGTGAGACTGCACACTTCACTGTGTGAACTTAGAGTGGTGTGAGACTGCACACTTCACTGTGTGAACTTAGAGTGGTGTGAGACTGCACACTTCACTGTGTGAACTTAGAGTGGTGTGAGACTGCACACTTCACTGTGTGAACTTAGAGTGGTGTGAGACTCTGCACACTTCACTTTGTGTACTTGGTGTGTAACTCAAGACAGGCCTCTCTGTGTGCTCCCTTTTGATTCTAAAAATGTTGGATAGGTATAAGTGAAGTGTGCAGGAGCTCCAAAGTTGACAGCTCACATTTTTCTATTTGGTATAGCCCCCCTCAAGTGGGGTGGGTGTTACTCGAATTTTAATTTTCACTAAATTTGTCACACCATTTTTGTTCTTCGTTCTTTGTAAGTTATTTTGAGGGCAAATGTAGTGCATTCGTGTATATTTAGTTTGTGCGTAGCTACTTCCTAGGTCAAGATGCTGTGGCCTGATGACCTCACTTCTCTGTGCACAGAAGTGGAGCTAACCTCATAGCTGGACTTTCCCACTTGGGCTGTGGTTTAGCATAACCACTCATGTGTTAAATGTACTAACAAATTTACATGTCATGTAATGTTATGAGAGACTAGGTGATTGCCCAAAACAGTACATGGTCTGTTCTGTGGTTTTACACACAGTGGTTGTGTTAACCACAGCCTAATGAATTTTATGGAATTTTAACGAAATTCATTTTACAAACAGGTGATTGACCACGTCATTTTACAAACAGGTGATTGACCACGTACTTACATTTTAGCGCCTAAGAAAACACTCATTGTATCGAGTAGGGCTTCCTCTAGCCACTGGTGCTAATTTCAACTCTCTAGCACTTGGCAATCTGGAGATATTTATGCGGCAAAATCAGTAATTCAGGTTTTGAGGTTCCCTCCACTTTAGCTCCAGTAACTTGGCTATAGTTATACCTATGGAAAATATTTTAGTATCAAAAGAGAGCACACAGAGAGACCTATCTTTTGAGCTATATATCAAGTCCATACCATGAAGTTTGCAGAATCTATGGAGTTATAAAGTGGTAACCACAAGTAATTTTTTTTTTAGTGTAGCACCCCCCAACTTCCATTTCAAGCTCAAGAAGTGAGATCATCAGGTTACCATATCTTGACCTGGGAAGTATAACGCTTTAGAAAGAGCATCAGGTGCATGCACTATCCAAAAAAATCAAGAACAAAAAAGTTACGTCAAATTTAGTGCAAGTTAAAAAATCGTGGTAGCCCCTCCCCCTAATAGATCTATTCAAGTGACACAATGCAAAGCAATGCAACATATTGTGAACCAGACTTAATATTACATCAAAGTTACACCGAGTTACATGACTAATGTAATAAGGTGTCAAGCATTAGCAGTCTTACTTGAGTTATAGCTGACACAAGTACTTGCTTCTTGAAGGTAGCTAGCAGCTGTTTGTTGAGCGGAGCCTTGGGCAGAGAGCCAGGATCAAGCAGACTGGCCAGCAGGTAGAGCAGGGAGGACAGAACAGTGATTCCTAGGAAAGTGAAGAAGTAGCTGTTTCTGGCCATCCAAGCTGCGTGCAGGTCTGTGGAGGGAGAGAGAGTCAAGATGTCAATCATGGCAGACACTAGTTAAGGGAGACTATAACATAAAATAGAAGAGACTTGTGGTTATGACATTAGAGCTCCATAGCTTCTGCACACTTTAGTGTATGAACTTGGTTTCTGTGTGTGCTCCCTTTTGATACTAAAATATGTACAACTGTGCCAAAGTTACTGCAGCTAAAGTGGGGTTGCTTCAAAACCCTGACTGCCTGATTTTGCCATTCCAATCTGACATCTCACTTCTCTCTCAACTTGCATTATCTAGATACTGCTGCTTGCTCACTCCTGTGGCTTTTGGGGCCTACCCCAATAACAACAAGCTATGATTGTCACTGGTGACCCTGGGGAGTACAGATGATAGAGTTCGTCAGTCTATTGCCATATTTTGTCTCTGCACCAGACCAACGAGAGGAAACTAAGAAAGCAAGACAATAGCAGTGTCTTGATATGCGTGGAATAACAGAGAGAGCAAGAAGCCCTTGAACAGCGACCGGGGAGGAATGCAAACTCTGTGCAGAAAACAACACACGTCTAGCCACTGGACATGCCAGGAGAGAGCAGGTAAGCTGAGCAGCAATGTGCAGATACGTAGCTTGATGAGACAAGTCAGGTGAGAGTGGTATTAATACAACTACAGGATAATATAGTACCCCTAACAATAAAATAACAAGAAACAAAGTGAGATGTCAGGAGAGAGCAGGTAAGCTGAGCAGCAGTATCTAGATAATGCAAGTTGAGGGAGAAGTGAGATGGCAGGAGAGAGCAAATACAAATGCTGAGATCAGTCTTTTCAAAGGCTATTCTCGATGAAGTAATTACAGGTTTGCGGTATACGGCTATACACGCACACACACATGCACATATACATACATATACAGTATGTCATGCATGTTCAACACATCTGCACTCTCTATGGATACTACACTCTAGCTCTGCCCTGGCCACCCCTGCCCTCCTAGCCCTAGCCCACCCCTACCTTACTCCTAGCCCTAGCCCTGCCTTACTCCTAGCCGTAGCCCTGCCTTACTCCTAGCCCTAGCCCACCCCTGACTTACTCCTAGCCCTAGCCCTAGCCCTGCCTTACTCCTAGCCCTAGCCCTGCCTTACTCCTAGCCCACCCCTGCCTTACTCCTAGCCCTAGCCCACCCCTGCCTTACTCCTAGCCCTAGCCCTAGCCCTGCCTTACTCCTAGCCCTAGCCCACCCCTGCTTTACTCCTAGCCCTAGCCCTGCCTTACTCCTAGCCCTGGCCCACCCCTGCCTTACTCCTAGCCCTAGCCCACCCCTGCCTTACTCCTAGCCCTAGCCCACCCCTGCCTTACTCCTAGCCCTAGCCCTGCCTTACTCCTAGCCCTAGCCCACCCCTGCCTTACTCCTAGCCCACCCCTACCTTACTCCTAGCCCTAGCCCTGCCTTACTCCTAGCCATAGCCCTGCCTTACTCCTAGCCCTAGCCCACCCCTGCCTTACTCCTAGCCCTAGCCCTAGCCCTGCCTTACTCCTAGCCCTAGCCCTGCCTTACTCCTAGCCCACGCCTTACTCCTAGCCCACCCCTACCTTACTCCTAGCCCTAGCCCTGCCTTACTCCTAGCCATAGCCCTGCCTTACTCCTAGCCCTAGCCCACCCCTGCCTTACTCCTAGCCCTAGCCCTAGCCCTGCCTTACTCCTAGCCCTAGCCCTGCCTTACTCCTAGCCCACCCCTGCCTTACTCCTAGCCCTAGCCCACCCCTGCCTTACTCCTAGCCCTAGCCCTAGCCCTGCCTTACTCCTAGCCCTAGCCCACCCCTGCTTTACTCCTAGCCCTAGCCCTGCCTTACTCCTAGCCCTGGCCCACCGCTGCCTTACTCCTAGCCCTAGCCCACCCCTGCCTTACTCCTAGCCCTAGCCCACCCCTGCCTTACTCCTAGCCCTAGCCCTGCCTTACTCCTAGCCCTAGCCCACCCCTGCCTTACTCCTAGCCCTAGCCCTGCCTTACTCCTGGCCCACCCCTGCCTTACTCCTAGCCCTAGCCCACCCCTGCCTTACTCCTAGCCCTAGCCCTGCCTTACTCCTAGCCCTAGCTTACTCCTAGCCCTGGCCCACCCCTGCCCTACTCCTAGCCCTAGCCCACCCCTGCCCTACTCCTGGCCCACCCCTGCCTTACTCCTAGCCCTAGCCCACCCCTGCCTTACTCCTAGCCCTAGCCCACCCCTGCCTTACTCCTAGCCCCTGCCTTACTCCTAGCCCTAGCCCTGGCCAGAGGCGGAGTCATGGGATGTGTTACACACACAAACAAACAAACAAATATGTTCTCTTAGTTTTAGTTTTATAAACTGGCTAGGGCTAGGGCAACGGCCAGGGCTAAGGGTTGGATTAGGGTTAGGGCGAAGTATCCATGTAGATTGTGCAAGGCACAGATCCGTTGAAAGCACATGACATACACTGTACATTAGCCCCTGCACAGTTTACTGCTGAGCCTTTTCAAGGCTGTTCTTGGGCAGGGGTAAGGTGAGAACCAAGTGCTGGACGAGGTGCCAGCACCTCCCTCGCCTTGTGACCAGCTATGGCTGTGCTGTGAAGGTGGGATGGCAATGGAGGCACAGCACCAACCTCGCCTTGTGACCAGGCACAAAACTAACAAAAACAGGGCCACTCCAGTCCAAACAGATTAGACTCATTTCAGTTTCTAGTAGACCAAGAGGTTGTCCTAGATGAGGAGGGCAACACTAACTTCAGTTCTGGCCCTGGCAGCGAGATCAGAGTGCTCCTTTACAGTAGTCCCAAGTCAGCTCAACCATGCATACCTGTGTGCAGGGAGAACACAGCTGGCCTGCGTGAGAGACGACTCTCGAGTTAGTCCACTTTCAGCAGGAGACAAGGTATGGCACTGGCTCTTTAGCCTTTGCCCTCCCTAGGGAGTGGAGTCCATGGATGATAGGGACTGTCCTGAGATGTCACAACAAGAAGACTCCTAGCCCTAACTTTAGCCCTGAACCCTAGCCCTAACTTTAGCCCTGAACCCTAGCCCTAACTTTAGCCCTGAACCCTAGCCCTAACTTTAGCCACAAACTCTAGCCCTAACTTTAGCCCTGAACCCTAGCCCTAACTCTAGCCCTAACTCTAGCCACAAACTCTAGCTCTAACTTTAGCCCTGAACCCTAGCCCTAACTTTAGCCCTGAACCCTAGCCCTAACTTTAGCCCTGAACCCTAGCCCTAACTTTAGCCACAAACTCTAGCCCTAACTTTAGCCCTGAACCCTAGCCCTAACTCTAGCCCTAACTCTAGCCACAAACTCTAGCTCTAACTTTAGCCCTGAACTCTAACTCTAACTTTAGCCCTGAACCTAGCCCTGAACCCTAGCCCTAACTTTAGCCCTGAACCCTAACTCTAGCCCTAACTTTAGCCACAAACTCTAGCTCTAACCCTAGCCCTAACTTTAGCCCTGAACCCTAGCCCTAACTTTAGCCACAAACTCTAGCCCTAACTTTAGCCCTGAACCCTAGCCCTAACTCTAGCCCTAACTTTAGCCACAAACTCTAGCTCTAACTTTAGCCCTGAACCCTAGCCCTAACTTTAGCCCTGAACCCTATCCCTAACTTTAGCCCTGAACCCTAGCCCTAACTTTAGCCCTGAACCCTAGCCCTAACTTTAGCCCTGAACCCTAGCCCTAACTTTAGCCCTGAACCCTAGCCCTAACTTTAGCCCTGAACCCTAGCCCTAACTTTAGCCCTGAACCCTAGCCCTAAGTTTAGCCCTGAACCCTAGCTCTAACTTTAGCCCTGAACCCTAGCCCTAACTTTAGCCCTGAACCCTAGCCCTAACTTTAGCCCTGAACCCTAGCCCTAACTTTAGCCCTGAACCCTAGCCCTAACTTTAGCCCTGAACCCTAGCCCTAACTTTAGCCCTGAACTCTAGCCCTAACTTTAGCCCTGAACCCTAGCCCTAACTTTAGCCCTGAACCCTAGCCCTAACTTTAGCCCTGAACTCTAGCCCTAACTTTAGCCCTGAACCCTAGCCCTAACTTTAGCCCTGAACCCTAGCTCTAACTTTAGCCCTGAACCCCAGCCCTAACTTTAGCCCTGAACCCTAGCCCTAACTTTAGCCCTGAACCCTAGCCCTAACTTTAGCCCTGAACCCTAGCCCTAACTTTAGCCCTGAACCCTAGCCCTAACTTTAGCCCTGAACCCTAGCTCTAACTTTAGCCCTGAACCCTAGCCCTAACTTTAGCCCTGAAACCTAGCCCTAACTTTAGCCCTGAACCCTAGCCCTAACTTTAGCCCTGAACTCTAGCCCTAACTTTAGCCTTGAACCCTAGCCCTAACTTTAGCCCTGAACCCTAGCTCTAACTTTAGCCCTGAACCCTAGCCCTAACTTTAGCCCTGAACCCTAGCCCTAACTTTAGCCCTGAACCCTAGCCCTAACTTTAGCCCTGAACCCTAGCCCTAACTTTAGCCCTGAACCCTAACTCTAACTTTTGCCCTGAACCCTAGCCCTAACTTTAGCCGTAACTCTAGCTCTAACTTTAGCCCTGAACTCTAGCCCTAACTTTAGCCCTGAACCCTAGCCCTAACTTTAGCCCTGAACCCTAGCTCTAACTTTAGCCCTAACTCTAGCCCTAACTTTAGCCCTGAACTCTAGCCCTAACTTTAGCCCTGAACCCCAGCCCTAACTTTAGCCACAAACTCTAGCCCTAACTTTAGCCCTGAACCCTAGCCCTAACTTTAGCCCTGAACCCAGCCCTAACCCTAACTTTAGCCCTGAACTCTAGCTCTAACTTTAGCCCTGAACTCTAGCTCTAACTTTAGCCCTGAACCCTAGCCCTAACTTTAGCCCTGAACCCTAGCTCTAACTTTAGCCCTGAACTCTAGCCCTAACTTTAGCCCTGAACCCTAGCCCTAACTTTAGCCCTGAACCCAGCCCTAACTTTAGCCCTGAACCCTAGCCCTAACTTTAGCCCTGAACCCTAGCTCTAACTTTAGCCCTGAACCCTAGCCCTAACTTTAGCCCTGAACCCAGCCCTAACCCTAGCCAACTCTAGCTCTAACTTTAACCACAAACTCTAGCCCTAACTTTAGCCCTGAACCCTAGCCCTAACTTTAGCCCTGAACCCTAGCTCTAACTTTAGCCCTGAACCCTAGCTCTAACTTTAGCCCTGAACCCAGCCCTAACTCCTAGCCTTAACTCTAGCTCTAACTTTAGCCCTGAACCCTAGCTCTAACTTTAGCCCTGAACCCAGCCCTAACTCCTAGCCTTAACTCTAGCTCTAACTTTAGCCCTGAACCCTAGCCCTAACTTTAGCCCTGAACCCTAGCCCTAACTTTAGCCCTGAACCCTAGCTCTAACTTTAGCCCTGAACCCTAGCCCTAACTTTAGCCACAAACTCTAGCCCTAACTTTAGCCCTGAACCCTAGCTCTAACTTTAGCCCTGAACCCTAGCCTAACTTTAGCCACAAACTCTAGCCCTAACTTTAGCCCTGAATCCTAGCTCTAACTTTAGCCCTAACTTTAGCCCTAACTTTAGCCCTGAACCCTAGCTCTAACTTTAGCCCTGAACCCTAGCCCTAACTTTAGCCACAAACTCTAGCCCTAACTTTAGCCCTGAACCCTAGCTCTAACTTTAGCCACAAACTCTAGCTCTAACTTTAGCCCTGAACCCTAGCTCTAACTTTAGCCCTGAACCCTAGCCCTAACTTTAGCCACAAACTCTAGCCCTAACTTTAGCCCTGAATCCTAGCTCTAACTTTAGCCCTAACTTTAGCCCTAACTTTAGCCCGGAACTCTAGCCCTAACTTTAGCCCTGAACCCTAGCCCTAACTTTAGCCACAAACTCTAGCCCTAACTTTAGCCCTGAATCCTAGCTCTAACTTTAGCCCTAACTTTAGCCCTGAACTCTAGCTCTAACTTTAGCCACAAACTCTAGCTCTAACTTTAGCCCTGAACCCTAGCTCTAACTTTAGTTCTGAACCACAACCCTAACTCTAACATTAGCCCTAAATTCTAGCCCTGAACCTTATCCCTGAACCCTAGCCCTACAGCTCTGAATCTAGCCCAACAGCCTGTGAACCCTAGCCCTAATAGCCCTCAACTCTAGCCTTTAAAAACTCTAGGTAGGGGTCACCTTAGTGTACCTCCCCTGCTTGGACAGGAGTGGTTGATTTTCACTCTGTGTAGTTCTTCATTAGTAAGAAATAAACTTAATCCATTTCTAGTGAAGGGTGCACTAATTTTGGTAACCAACTAATCCATTGTTCATATGCCTTCACCCACTTCACTATGATGACAAACTATAGAAGCTAAGATCACCTACAGGTAGTAAACATTGCTTCGCCTTACAGATTGGTTGACTGAATACCGACAATACGCCCTCTACAAACACTAGATATATAAGATAAGTTAACCTGTGGTCCTGGAGACAGTCAGCACATAGAAGACAAAGGCAGTCAAGAGGAAGTGTATTAGTCTTGCAGCGTTTTCCATCTTACACAGACCAGAGCAGCAGAATCCCATGACACCGACAGGAATGAGGTGCTGGGGAAGATCTCGGCGACTTTATAGAGTCAGAGCTGACGTTTCACTTAGTAAACAGTGAGCAACATTATTGTCGTATGACGTTTGATCAATATGCTGGTAAAGGATAAACTCTCTCTAGTGGGCCGAGCCGAAAACAAACGCACAAGGTAAAGGTCATCAATAGATCAGCAGTGTTTGCCAAACCAATTATTTTAATTTTAGCACTGTCTTAGAGTGATCTGTACATTGATGTCTTGATTTTGTAATGCTTGGACTGTGCTCTTAGTGTAGTGTGATTCCCATCATCAATGGGACAAATCCTCTTAACAAAACTCCTCTCGAAGCCATACTTCCACAAGCACATTATCGTTTGAGAATTTGCGATCCTATTATGTTGTAAAGCATCAGGCAGTGGTTTCTGAAGGTATTCTCAAAGTACAATAAAGAAGACTTAGGTAGAAGCTGACAAGAACGTGAAAGTGATAGTTTGCATTCCTGAGACTGCTTTGTGTCTTGGTATATCATCCATCATTAGTACGCATCTCCTCTATGGATTCACTTATCCTTCCAAACAATGCAGCCAATTCTGTCCAAGAGAGCGGCAGTACCGTGTTTAGCTATCTAGCAAGATTGAAGGCAATAGTTTCTGCATCATGTGCATCCCACCTCCCTAGTTATAGCATGTTGATGGTTGGAGTCCATCAGAATGAAACTCTAGTCAGCAATCGGCATAAGGCCGAGCTAATTCAAAGGTTCAGTTAAGGACAGAAAAAACCACCAGAAACTTGGACTGGAGCTTTGACTCAAGCCATAGGTCTTGGCTTTTAATGTTGAGGCCATCACATATATATTACAGCACAGTCTGTGGAACTATTTAGTAACTAACCTAATAACAATCTATATTTAAAAAAAGAAGTCAACGGTACTTAATTAATAAAATTATCGACAATATTAAGTCCGCTGCTCAAGGAGGGGGGGACGGGAGGGGACCAAAGATCACTCCTCGGCTCACCATACAACAGTTCCTTTCTCCTCTGCCACCACTTCCCTACCCAATACATAGCACACTCGCCCACCTCCTCCATCACTGCATCACTTACTCCCTCCACATCTTTCCCCAAAAGCAATGCCACCTTTCCATCCTTACTCACTCTTCTTAATTCATCCAGCCACTGTCCTGCCCCTACAATTCTGCGTACCTCATCCATCAGTACCAGCTGATCCCTCTCAAATTCCCTGCATGTCACCAAGAAATGTTCCACATCCTCTCCTGCTCCACTATCACACATTACCTCTCATCCCTAACTATCCCAATCTCTTCTTATCCTCTAACAACCCAGCTGATGCAGTCCTCAGTCGAAATTGCAGCCGCACACCTTCCTGACCATGCATGAACCTCACATACCTCTCCACCCCTGCACCATTCTTTGCCGATTTATAATAATTCAGCGTACTCTTTCCGTCTACTTCCTCCTCCCAGCCCTTCTCATTTCTCACCTTCACTTTCCCCTTCCACTTGCGCACTGACCCAACCTCGTTGTTTATCTCATACTTTCTCTTCAAGATCTCATATTCTTCCCACCATCCAATTCCTCCATCCTCTTGTACTATATTTACAACAACTTTTACCAATCTGCTCTGTTCCAACACCTCTAATCTCTTGCCAAACAAAACCTTCATCTCTTCCCTCCTCCCCTCTAGCTTCCTCCACCCCATATCTCCCCGTATTGCCACTCCTGCTACTTTATCACTTGCCCCCAACAGTTTCCTACCCACTCTCATCTGTGCTGACTCCAACTTCTTGCGAGCATTCCGTCCTCCTGTCCACCACACTTCGGCTGCATGCTCCATACTGGGTCTCGCTAGAAGCTCCCACACCATTCTTCCTCTGTCTACTTCCACCTGCCCATTCACTCTTCTCATCCATGTTACCTTTCCAACCCAGATTATGAAAGTCTGCCACACTTTAGTGTCCGTTTGAAGTTGGAGCTTCTAGCAAAGGCAATCTTCAAGGTTTAGTTAATGACCGACTTTTGTGCCGTTCCTTTCCTCACATGGACAGATGGAGTGTAGAAGCTCATTAGCAGAGCCTGAGGAGGCTTCTCGACGTCAAGTGCTTAGCAATGAAGGCAATAAAAAGGACTACAATTTTTAACACGAATTATTGTAGCTAGCTAGCTTGATAAAGCTAAATCATGAGTAAGGGAATTCATAAGCTCTTGTCCAGGAGACTTTGCTAGAAATAGCCGAGTTTTGTCTGCTGATGAGTTTAATTCATGCCAATTCTAGTGTCAATGAGTTAGGCGGAGTTGAAGCCAATGTAATCTGGAAAAGTGGGTTGGGAATTAAAAAATTGTATATAGCTTGCAAATGACAAAACATGTCCTATAAATTCCCTATTGCATCATTAACACTCAGTGTTGCTATTATGCAGCTACAACTAGTTCTCATGTGCCTCCCCTCCCCTCATGCATGTGCCTCCCAACATGCATGTGCCTCCCTCTCCTCATGCATGTGCCTCCCCTCATGAATTTGCCTCCCCTCTCCTCATGCATGTACCTCCCCTCTCCTCATGCATGTGCCTCCCTCTCCTCATGCAAGTGCCTCTCTCTCTCCTCATGCATGTGCCTCTCTCTCCTCATGCATGTGCCTCCCTCTCCTCATGCATGTGTCTCCCCTCTCCTCATGCATGTGCCTCCCTCCCCTCATGCATGTGCCTCCCTCTCCTCATGCATGTGTCTCCCCTCTCCTCATGCATGTGCCTCCCCTCTCCTCATGCATGTGTCTCCCCTCTCCTCATGCATGTGCCTCCCTCTCCTCATGCATGTGTCTCCCCTCTCCTCATGCATGTGCCTCCCTCCTCATGCATGTTCCTCCCTCTCCTCATGCATGTGCCTCCCTCTCCTCATGCATGTGCTTCCCTCTCCTCATGCATGTGCCTCCCTCTCCTCATGCATGTGCCTCCCTCTCCTCATGCATGTGCCTCCCCTCTCCTCATGCATGTGCCTCCCTCTCCTCATGCATGTGCCATGCATGTGCCTCCCTCTCCTCATGCATGTGCCTCCCCTCATGCATGTGCCTCCCCTCTCCTCATGCATGTGCCTCCCCTCTCCTCATGCATGTGCCTCCCTCTCCCATGCATGTGCCTCCCCTCTCCTCATGCATGTGTCTCCCTCTCCTCATGCATGTGCCTCCCTCTCCTCATGTATGTGCCTCCCTCTCCTCATGCATGTGCCTCCCTCTCCTCATGCATGTGCCTGCTCTCTCCTCATGCATGTGCCTCCCCTCCCCTCATGCATGTGTCTCCCTCTCCTCATGCATGTGCCTCCCCTCCTCTCATGCATGTGCCTCCCCTCCCCTCATGCATGTGTCTCCCTCTCCTCATGCATGTGCCTCCCCTCCCCTCATGCATGTGCCTCCCTCTCCTCATGCATGTGCCCCCCTCTCCTCATGCATGTGCCTCCCAATTCCTCATGCATGTGCCATGCATGTGCCTCCCTCTCCTCATGCATGTGCCTCCCCTCATGCATGTGCCTCCCCTCTCCTCATGCATGTGCCTCCCCTCTCCTCATGCATGTGCCTCCCTCTCCTCATGCATGTGCCTCCCTCTCCTCATGCATGTGCCTCCCTCTCCTCATGCATGTGTCTCTCCCTCCTCATGCATGTACCTCCCTCCCCTCATGCATGTGTCTCCCCTCTCCTCATGCATGTGCCTCCCTCTCCTCATGCATGTGCCTCTCTCCCCTCATGCATGTGTCTCCCCTCTCCTCATGCATGTTCCTCCCTCTCCTCATGCATGTGCCTCCCTCTCCTCATGCATGTGCCTCCCAATTCCTCATGCATGTGCCTCCCTCTCCTCATGCATGTGCCCCCCTCTCCTCATGCATGTGCCTCCCTCTCCTCATGCATGTGCCTCCCCTCCCCTCATGCATGTGCCTCCCTCTCCTCATGCATGTGCCCCCCTCTCCTCATGCATGTGCCTCCCAATTCCTCATGCATGTGCCATGCATGTGCCTCCCCTCTCCTCATGCATGTGCCCTCTCCTCATGCATGTGCCTCCCTCTCCTCATGCATGTGCCCCTCTCCTCATGCATGTGTCTCCCCCTCCTCATGCATGTACCTCCCTCTCCTCATGCATGTGCCTCCCTCTCCTCATGCATGTGTCTCCCCCTCCTCATGCATGTACCTCCCTCTCCTCATGCATGTGCCTCCCTCTCCTCATGCATGTGCCTCCCTCTCCTCATGCATGTGTCTCCCTCTCCTCATGCATGTGCCTCCCTCTCCTCATGCATGTGCCTCCCTCTCCTCATGCATGTGCCTCCCTCTCCTCATGCATGTGCCTCGCTCCCCTCATGCATGTGCCTCCCTCCCCTCATGCATGTACCTCTCCTCATGCATGTGCATCCCTCTCCTCATGCATGTGCCTCCCTCTCCTCATGCATGTACCTCCCTCTCCTCATGCATGTGCCTCCCTCTCCTCATGCATGTGCCTCCCTCTCCTCATGCATGTGTCTCCCTCTCCTCATGCATGTGCCCTCTCCTCATGCATGTGCCTCCCTCTCCTCATGCATGTACCTCCCTCTCCTCATGCATGTGCCTCCCTCTCCTCATGCATGTACCTCCCTCTCCTCATGCATGTGTCTCCCTCTCCTCATGCATGTGCCTCCCTCTCCTCATGCATGTGCCTCCCTCTCCTATGCATGTGCCCTCTCCTCTCCTCATACATGTGCCTCCCTCTCCTCATGCATGTGCCTCCCTCTCCTCATGCATGTGCCTCCCTCTCCTAATGCATGTGCCTCTCTCTCCTCATGCATGTGCCTCCCTCTCCTCATGCATGTGCCTCCCCTCTCCTCATGCATGTGCCTCCCTCTCCTCATGCATGTGTCTCTCTCTCTCCTCATGCATGTGCCTCCCTCCTCATGCATGTGTCTCCCTCTTCTCGTGCATGTACCTCCCCTCTCCTCATGCATGTGCCTCTCCCTCCTCATGCATGTGTCTCCCTCTTCTCGTGCATGTACCTCCCCTCTCCTCATGCATGTGCCTCCCCTCTCCTCATGCATGTGCCTCCCCTCTCCTCATGCATGTGTCTCCCCTCTCCTCATGCATGTGCCTCCCTCTCCTCATGCATGTGACTCCCTCTCCTCATGCATGTGCCTACCTCTCCTCATGCATGTGCCTCCCCTCTCCTCATGCATGTGCCTCCCTCCCCTCATGCATGTGCCTCCCTCTCCTCTTGCATGTGCCTCCCTCTCCTCATGCATGTACCTCCCCTCTTCTCATGCATGTACCTCCCCTCTCCTCATGCATGTGCCTCCCTCTCCTCATGCATGTGCCTCTCTCTCTCCTCATGCATGTGCCTCCCTCTCTTCATGCATGTACCTCCCTCTCCTCATGCATGTGCCTCCCTCTCCTCATGCATGTGCCTCCCCTCATGCATGTGTCTCCCTCTCCTCATGCATGTGCCTCCCTCTCCTCATGCATGTGCCTCCCTCTCCTCATGCATGTACCTCCCCTCTCCTCATGCATGTGCCTCCCCTCTCCTCATGCATGTGCCTCCCCTCATGCATGTGCCTCCCTCTCCTCATGCATGTGCCTCCCCTCCCCTCATGCATGTGCCTCCCCTCTCCTTATGCATGTGCCTCCCCTCTCCTCATGCATGTGCCTCCCCTCTCCTCATGCATGTGCCTCCCTCTCCTCATGCATGTGCCTCCCCTCATGCATGTGTCCCTCTCCTCATGCACGTGTCTCCCCTCTCCTCATGCATGTGCCTCCCTCTCCTCATGCACGTGTCTCCCCTCTCCTCATGCATGTGTCCCTCTCCTCATGCACGTGTCTCCCCTCTCCTCATGCATGTGTCTCCCTCTCCTAATGCATGTGTCTCTCTCTCTCCTCATGCATGTGCCTCCCTCCCCTCATGCATGTGCCTCCCCTCTCCTCATGCATGTGCCTCCCCTCTCCTCATGCATGTGTCTCCCTCTCCTCATGCATGTGCCTCCCTCTCCTCATGCATGTACCTCCCCTCTCCTCATGCATGTACCTCCCCTCTCCTCATGCATGTACCTCCCCTCTCCTCATGCATGTGCCTCCATCTCCTCATGCATGTGCCTCCCTCTCCTCATGCATGTGCCTCCCTCTCCTCATGCATGTGCCTCCCTCTCCTCATGCATGTACCTCCCCTCTCCTCATGCATGTACCTCCCCTCTCCTCATGCATGTGCCTCCCTCTCCTCATGCATGTACCTCCCTCTCCTCATGCATGTGCCTCCCTCTCCTCATGCATGTACCTCCCTCTCCTCATGCATGTGCCTCCCTCTCCTCATGCATGTGCCTCCCCTCCCCTCATGCATGTGCCTCTCTCTCTCTCCTCATGCTGGAACCTCCCCTCTCCTCATGCATGTGCCTCCCCTCTCCTCATGCATGTGCCTCCCTCTCCTCATGCATGTGTCTCTCTCTCCTCATGCATGTGTCTCCCCTCCCCTCATGCATGTGCCTCCCCTCATGCATGTGCCTCCCTCTCCTCATGCATGTGCCTCCCCTCTCCTCATGCATGTGCCTCCCTCTCCTCATGCATGTACCTCCCTCTCCTCATGCATGTGCCTCCCTCTCCTCATGCATGTACCTCCCTCTCCTCATGCATGTGCCTCCCCTCCCCTCATGCATGTGCCTCCCTCTCCTCATGCATGTGCCTCCCTCTCCTCATGCATGTGCCTCCCTCCCCTCATGCATGTGCCTCCCCTCTCCTCATGCATGTGCCTCCCTCTCCTCATGCATGTGCCTCCCTCTCCTCATGCATGTGCCTCCCTCTCCTCATGCATGTGTCTCCCCTCTCCTCATGCATGTGCCTCCCCTCTCCTCATGCATGTGCCTCACTCTCCTCATGCATGTACCTCCCCTCATGCATGTGTCTCCCTCTCCTCATGCATGTGCCTCCCCTCTCCTCATGCATGTGCCCCTCCCCTCATGCATGTGCCTCCCTCTCCTCATGCATGTGCCTCCCTCTCCTCATGCATGTGCCTCCCTCTCCTCATGCATGTGTCTCCCGTCTCCTCATGCATGTGCCTCCCCTCTCCTCATGCATGTGCCTCCCCTCTCCACATGCATGTGCCATCTCCTCATGCATGTGCCTCCCTCTCCTCATGCATGTGCCTCTCTCTCCTCATGCATGTGCCTCCCTCTCGTCATGCATGTGCCTCCCTCTCCTCATGCATGTGCCTCCCCTCCCCTCATGCATGTGCCTCCCATCTCCTCATGCATGTGCCATGCATGTGCCTCCCTCTCCTCATGCATGTGTCTCCCTCTCCTCATGCATGTGCCTCTCTCTCTCTCCTCATGCAAGTGCCTCCCTCTCCTCATGCATGTACCTCCCTCCCCTCATGCATGTGCCTCTCTCTCTCTCCTCATGCATGTGCCTCCCTCTCCTCATGCATGTGCCTCCCTCTCCTCATGCATGTGCCTCCCTCCCCTCATGCATGTGCCTCCCTCTCCTCATGCATGTGCCTCCCCTCCCCTCATGCATGTGCCTCCCTCTCCTCATGCATGTGCCTCCCCTCTCCTCATGCATGTGTCTCCCTCTCCTCATGCATGTGCCTCTCTCTCTCTCCTCATGCATGTGCCTCCCTCTCCTCATGCATGTGCCTCTCTCTCCTCATGCATGTGCCTCCCTCTCCTCATGCATGTGTCTCCCTCTCCTCATGCATGTGCCTTCCCTCTGCTCATGCATGTGCCTCCCCTCTCCTCATGCATGTGCCTCCCTCTCCTCATGCATGTGCCTCCCTCTCCTCATGCATGTGCCTCCCTCTCCACATGCATGTGCCTTCCCTCTGCTCATGCATGTGCCTCCCCTCTCCTCATGCATGTGCCTCCCTCTGCTCATGCATGTGCCTCCCCTCTCCTCATGCATGTGCCTCCCTCTCCTCATGCATGTGCCTCCCTCTCCTCATGCATGTGCCTCTCTCTCTCCTCATGCATGTGCCTCCCTCTCCTCATGCATGTACCTCCCTCTCCTCATGCATGTGCCTCCCTCTCCTCATGCATGTGCCTCCCCTCATGCATGTGTCTCCCTCTCCTCATGCATGTGCCTCCCTCTCCTCATGCATGTGCCTCCCTCTCCTCATGCATGTGCCTCCCTCTCCTCATGCATGTGCCTCCCTCTCCTCATGCATGTGTCTCCCTCTCCTCATGCATGTGCCTCCCCTCATGCATGTGCCTCCCTCTCCTCATGCATGTGCATCCCTCTCCTCATGCATGTGCCTCCCTCTCCTCATGCATGTGCCCTCTCCTCTCCTCATACATGTGCCTCCCTCTCCTCATGCATGTGCCTCCCCTCTCCTCATGCATGTGCCTCCCTCTCCTCATGCATGTGCCCTCCCCTCATGCATGTGCCTCCCCTCTCCTCATGCATCTGTCTCCCTCCCCTCATGCATGTGCCTCCCTCTCCTCATGCATGTGCCTCTCCCTCCTCATGCATGTGTCTCCCTCTTCTCGTGCATGTACCTCCCCTCTCCTCATGCATGTGCCTCCCCTCTCCTCATGCATGTGCCTCCCCTCTCCTCATGCATGTGTCTCCCCTCTCCTCATGCATGTGCCTCCCTCTCCTCATGCATGTGACTCCCTCTCCTCATGCATGTGCCTCCCTCTCCTCATGCATGTGCCTCCCCTCTCCTCATGCATGTGCCTCCCTCCCCTCATGCATGTGCCTCCCTCTCCTCTTGCATGTGCCTCCCTCTCCTCATGCATGTACCTCCCCTCTTCTCATGCATGTACCTCCCCTCTCCTCATGCATGTGCCTCCCCTCTCCTCATGCATGTGCCTCCCTCTCCTCATGCATGTGCCTCCCCTCTCCTCATGCATGTGCCTCCCTCTCCTCATGCATATACCTCCCTCTCCTCATGCATGTGCCTCCCTCTCCTCATGCATGTGCCTCCCTCTCCTCATGCATGTACCTCCCCTCTTCTCATGCATGTACCTCCCCTCTCCTCATGCATGTGCCTCCCTCTCCTCATGCATGTGCCCTCCCCTCATGCATGTGCCTCCCCTCTCCTCATGCATGTGCCTCCCTCTCCTCATGCATGTGCCCTCCCCTCATGCATGTGCCTCCCCTCTCCTCATGCATGTGCCTCCCTCTCCTCATGCATGTGCCTCCCTCCCCTCATGCATGTGCCTCCCCTCTCCTCATGCATGTGCCTCCCTCTCTACATGCATGTGCCCTCTCCTCATGCATGTGCCTCCCTCTCCTCATGCATGTGCCTCTCTCTCTCCTCATGCATGTGCCTCCCTCTCCTCATGCATGTACCTCCCTCTCCTCATGCATGTGCCTCCCTCTCCTCATGCATGTGCCTCCCCTCATGCATGTGTCTCCCTCTCCTCATGCATGTGCCTCCCTCTCCTCATGCATGTACCTCCCCTCTTCTCATGCATGTACCTCCCCTCTCCTCATGCAAGTGCCTCCCCTCTCCTCATGCATGTGCCTCCCTCTCCTCATGCATGTGCCTCCCTCTCCTCATGCATGTGCCTCTCTCTCCTCATGCATGTGCCTCCCTCTCCTCATGCATGTGCCTCCCCTCTCCTCATGCATGTGCCTCCCTCTCCTCATGCATGTGCCCTCCCCTCATGCATGTGCCTCCCTCTCCTCATGCATGTGCCTCTCCCTCCTCATGCATGTGCCACCCTCTCCTCATGCATGTGCCTCCCTCTCCTCATGCATGTGCCTCCGCTCCCCTCATGCATGTGTCTCCCTCTCCTCATGCATGTGCCTCCCTCTCCTCATGCATGTGCCTTCCTCTCCTCATGCATGTGCCTTCCTCTCCTCATGCATGTGCCTCCCTCTCCTCATGCATGTGCCTCCCTCTCCTCATGCATGTGTCTCCCTCTCCTCATGCATGTGCCTCCCCTCTCCTTATGCATGTGCCTCCCTCCCCTCATGCATGTGCCTCCCTCTCCTCATGCATGTGCCTCTCCTCATGCATGTGCCTCCCCTCTCCTCATGCATGTGCCTCCCCTCATGCATGTGCCTCCCCTCTCCTCATGCATGTGCCTCCCTCTCCTCATGCATATGCCTCCCTCTCCTCATGCATGTACCTCCGCTCATGCATGTGCCTCCCTCTCCTCATGCATGTGCCTCCCTCTCCTCATGCATGTGTCTCCCTCTCCTCATGCATGTGCCCCCCTCTCCTCATGCATGTGCCTCCCCTCTCCTCATGCATGTGCCTCCCTCTCCTCATGCATGTGCCTCCCTCTCCTCATGCATGTGCCTCCCTCTCCTCATGCATGTGCCTCCCTCTCCTCATGCATGTGCCTCCTCTCCTCATGCATGTACCTCCCCTCTCCTCATGCATGTGCCTCCCTCTCCTCATGCATGTGCCTCTCTCTCTCTCCTCATGCATGTGTCTCTCTCTCTCCTCATGCATGTGCCTCCCTCTGCTCATGCATGTGCCTCCCTCTCCTCATGCATGTGCCTCTCCTCTCCACATGCATGTGCCTCCCTCTCTTCGTGAATGTGTCTCCCCTCTCCTCATGCATGTGCCTCCCCTCTCCTCATGCATGTGTCTCCCCTCTCCTCATGCATGTGCCTCCCTCTCCTCATGCATGTGCCTCCCTCTCCTCATGCATGTGCCTCCCTCTCCTCATGCATGTGCCTCTCTCTCTCTCCTCATGCATGTGTCTCTCCCTCTCCTCATGCATGTGCCTCCCACTCCTCATGCATGTACCTCCCTCTCCTCATGCATGTGCCTCCCCTCATGCATGTGCCTCCCCTCCCCTCATGCATGTGCCTCCCCTCCCCTCATGCATGTGCCTCCCTCTCCTCATGCATGTGCCTCCCCTCTCCTCATGCATGTGCCTCCCTCTCCTCATGCATGTGTCTCCCCTCTCCTCATGCATGTGCCTCCCCTCTCTCATGCATGTGCCTCCCTCTCCTCATGCATGTGCCTCCCTCTCCTCATGCATGTGCCTCTCCTCATGCATGTGCCTCCCTCTCCTCATGCATGTGCCTCCCTCTGCTCATGCATGTACCTCCCCTCTCCTCATGCATGTGCCTCCCTCTCCTCATGCATGTGCCTCCACTCTCCTCATGCATGTGCCTCCCTCTCCTCATGCATGTGCCTCCCCTCTCCTCATGCATGTGCCTTCCTCTCCTCATGCATGTCCTCTCTCTCCTCATGCATGTGCCTCCCTCTCCTCATGCATGTGCCTCCCCTCTCCTCATGCATGTGTCTCCCCTCTCCTCATGCATGTACCTCCCTCTCCTCATGCATGTACCTCCCTCTCCTCATGCATGTGCCTCCCTCTCCTCATGCATGTGCCTCCCTCTCCTCATGCATGTGCCTCATGCATGTGCCTCCCTCTCCTCATGCATGTGTCTCCCCTCTCCTCATGCATGTGCCTCCCCTCTCCTCATGCATGTGGCACCCCTCTCCTCATGCATGTACCTCCCCTCTCCTCATGCATGTGCCTCCCCTCCCCTCATGCATGTGCCTCTCCTCATGCATGTACCTCCCCTCTCCTCATGCATGTGCCTTCCCTCCCCTCATGCATGTGCCTCATGCATGTGCCTCCCTCTCCTCATGCATGTGCATCCCTCTCCTCATGCATGTGCCTCCCTCTTCTCATGCATGTGCCTCCCTCTCCTCATGCATGTGCCTCCCTCTCCTCATGCATGTGCCTCCCCTCTCCTCATGCATGTGCCTCCCCTCTCCTCATGCATGTGCCTCCCTCTCCTCATGCATGTGCCTCCCTCTCCTCATGCATGTACCTCCCTCTCCTCATGCATGTGCCTCCCTCTCCTCATGCATGTGTCTCCCTCTCCTCATGCATGTGCCTCCCTCTCCTCATGCATGTGTCTCCTTCTCCTCATGCATGTGCCTCCCTCTCCTCATGCATGTGCCTCCCTCTCCTCATGCATGTGCCTCCCTCTCCTCATGCATGTGCTCCCTTCTCCTCATGCATGTGCCTCCCCTCCCCTCATGCATGCGCCTCCCCTCTCCTCATGCATGTGCCTCCCCTCTCCTCATGCATGTGCTCCCCTCTCCTCATGCATGTGCCTCCCTCCCCTCATGCATGTGCCTCCTCTCTCCTCATGCATGTGTCTCCCCTCTCCTCATGCATGTGCTCCCCTCTCCTCATGCATGTGCCTCCCTCCCCTCATGCATGTGCCTCCCTCTCCTCATGCATGTGCCTCCCCTCATGCATGTGCCTCCCTCATGCATGTGCCTCCCTCATGCATGTGCCTCCCCTCATGCATGTGCCTCCCTCTCCTCATGCATGTGCCTCCCTCTCCTCATGCATGTGTCTCCCCTCCCCTCATGCATGTGCCTCCCTCTCCTCATGCATGTGTCTCTCCCTCCTCATGCATGTGCCTCCCTCTCCTCATGCATGTGCCTCCCTCTCCTCATGCATGTACCTCCCCTCTCCTCATGCATGTACCTCCCCTCTCCTCATGCATGTACCTCCCCTCTCCTCATGCATGTGCCTCCATCTCCTCATGCATGTGCCTCCCTCTCCTCATGCATGTGCCTCCCTCTCCTCATGCATGTGTCTCCCTCTCCTCATGCATGTGCCTCCCTCTCCTCATGCATGTGCCTCCCTCTCCTCATGCATGTGTCTCCCCTCCCCTCATGCATGTGCCTCCCTCTCCTCATGCATGTGTCTCTCCCTCCTCATGCATGTGCCTCCCCTCCCCTCATGCATGTGCCTCTCTCCCTCTCCTCATGCATGTGCCTCCCTCTCCTCATGCATGTGCCTCCCCTCTCCTCATGCATGTGCCTCCCTCTCCTCATGCATGTGCCTCCCTCTCCTCATGCATGTGCCTCCCTCTCCTCATGCATGTACCTCCCCTCTCCTCATGCATGTACCTCCCCTCTCCTCATGCATGTACCTCCCCTCTCCTCATGCATGTGCCTCCCTCTCCTCATGCATGTGCCTCCCTCCCCTCATGCATGTGCCTCCCTCTCCTCATGCATGTGCCTCCCTCTCCTCATGCATGTGTCTCCCTCTCCTCATGCATGTGCCTCCCCTCCTGTCAAGTGCTAAACGAGAAGAGTATAAAACATACAAAGATTGGTAACACAAGGTAACATGTTTGTTCACACTCACACACACACACACTCACACACACTCACACACACTCACACACACACACACGTCTCCTCTTCCCCAGTGCAGGATGCAATCAATCAATGTTTCCAGTAATGATAAAGCCAAATTGATCAGGACAAACTACACCGTCAGTTATCACGTGTGCACAGAGGAGGTGCCTGCTCGTTACTCTTGGCAATTATAATCTTCACACAATCTGTACAAGTGCACATACTCATGACTTCCAGAGTGAACCCATTGAACCATGCTTACTACTATCTTTTCTGCATAAGCTGTGCTGTACCCACTTACTTGCCTGTGCAAGTAGTCCCCCCCCTTTCTTCAAGCTAAGAATCTGCTGCTCTTATCACGATCATTCTGTTCACTACGATAACCATTTCCAATTTAAATAAGCCTGCACGATTTAAGATGGGTGACCCACTCATATTTTTTTACAGGTGAATATGGAATGAGTTCATAGTTTGAACATGCATAGATAGCCAGCCATTGCTGGGGAAGCCAGAGGAGCCAGGCATTGCTGGGGAGGCCAGAGGAGCCAGGCATTGCTGGGGAGGCCAGAGGAGCCAGGTATTGCTGGGGAGGCCAGAGGAGCCAGGCATTGCTGGGGAGGCCAGAGGAGCCAGGCATTGCTGGGGAGGCCAGAGGAGCCATGCATTGCAGAGGAGCCAGGCATTGCTGGGGAGGCCAGAGGAGCCAGGCATTGCTGGGGAGGCCAGAGGAGCCAGGCATTGCTCGGGAGGCCAGAGGAGTCAGGCATTGCTGAGGAGGCCAGAGGAGCCAGGCATTGCTGGAGAGGCCAGAGGAGCCAGGCATTGCTGGAGAGGCCAGCATTGCTGGGGAGGCCAGAGGAGCCAGGCATTGCTGGGGAGGCCAGAGGAGCCAGGCATTGCTGGGGAGGCCAGAGGAGCCAGGCATTGCTGGGGAGGCCAGAGGAGCCAGGCATTGCTGGGGAGGCCAGAGGAGCCAAGCATTGCTGGGGAGGCCAGAGGAGCCAGGCATTGCTCGGGAGGCCAGAGGAGCCAGGCATTGCTGGGGAGGCCAGAGGAGCCAGGCATTGCTGGGGAGGCCAGAGGAGCCAGGCATTGCTGGGGAGGCCAGAGGAGCCAGGCATTGCTGGGGAGGCCAGAGGAGCCAGGCATTGCTGGGGAAAGGATAAAATATCTAGCAAGAGAAACACAAAATAAGAGTGAGGAAGTGATCCCCTCCCTCCCCAAGTATTAATCCACCAACATTACTCTCCCAGAGCCCTCTTTATAGCAATGTACCTACTAATAATCTATTGATCCTTGAGATAGCCCAGTACTAAGGACTTACAAATGACAATGACTGCTGAGGAAAAAGAATGAATTTTCTTACTTTTAATGACAAAGGGAGTGCTTTGAACATTTTGTCACAACTATTCGAAGATGACGCTGCCCTCTGTAAACAATGTCATTTCAGCAACTGCTAGCAAACTGTATTAGGTGAGGTAGAAAATGTGGCTCATTCTTGTTGATAATTTTGTGATGTAGTATTATTTGTATTATTGTCACAATGCATGCGCAGGTATATATATTATACCTAAACAAAATGACCAATTTTACGCAACCCATTTTTAGCTTCCAGTTAGTCTGGAGTTTAATGTTACCCAACGGAAATAGCCCATGTTCATCCCAGTGTAAAAATACACCTTCCTGCTAAATTTGAGCTTCCTAGCTTCAAAACTGTAGCCCGTGCATAGAGGACACAGACTCAGAGACTTTCAATACTTATCTAGAGAAGATGCACCATGGCAACACAAGTTCTGCCCCGCTGAGGGCTAGCTTTTGCTCGCCAAATAACTTTCTCAATAATCAACTTAAAATTTGCTCCTCAACATTTTGGTTGCTGGACCAACTAGCTGATAGGAAGGTGAACCATGGCTATGACTGGACCAACTAGCTGATAGGAAGGTCCAAGGCTATGACTGGACCAACTAGCTGATAGGAAGGTCCATGGCTATGACTGGACCAACTAGCTGATAGGAAGGTCCATGGCTATGACTGGACCAACTAGCTGATAGGAAGGTCCATGGCTATGACTGGACCAACTAGCTGATAGGAAGGTCCATGGCTATGGCTAGACCAACTAGCTGATAGGAAGGGGAACCATGGCTATGGCTGGACCAACTAGCTGATAGGAAGGTCCATGGCTATGACTGGACCAACTAGCTGATAGGAAGGTCCATGGCTATGACTGGACCAACTAGCTGATAGGAAGGTCCATGGCTATGACTGGACCAACTAGCTGATAGGAAGGTCCATGGCTATGACTGGACCAACTAGCTGATAGGAAGGTCCATGGCTATGGCTGGACCAACTAGCTGATAGGAAGGTCCATGGCTATGGCTGGACCAACTAGCTGATAGGAAGGTAAACCATGGCTATGGCTGGACCAACTAGCTGATAGGAAGGTCCATGGCTATGGCTGGACCAACTAGCTGATAGGAAGGTGAACCATGGCTGTGGCTGGACCAACTAGCTGATAGGAAGGTGAACCATGGCTATGGCTGGACCAACTAGCTGACAGGAAGGTCCATGGCTATGGCTGGACCAACTAGCCGATAGGAACGTCCATGGCTATGGCTGGACCAACTAGCTGATAGGAAGTTGAACCATGGCTATGACTGGACCAACTAGCTGATAGGAAGGTAAACCATGGCTATGCTGGACCAATTAGCTGATAGGAAGGTGAACCATATCTGTGGCTGGACCAACTAGCTGATAGGAAGGCTATGGCTGGACCAACTAGCTGATATATAGGAAGGGGAACCATGGCTATGGCTGGACCAACTAGCTGATAGGAAGGTGAACCATGGCTATGACTGGACCAACTAGCTGATAGAAAGGTGAACCATGGCTATGGCTGGACCAACTAGCTGATAGGAAGGTGAACCATGGCTATGGCTGGACCAACTAGCTGATAGGAAGGTGAACCATGGCTATGGCTGGACCAACTAGCTGATAGGAAGGAGAACCATGGCTATGGCTGGACCAACTAGCTGATAGGAAGGAGAACCATGGCTATGGCTGGACCAACTAGCTGATAGGAAGGGGAACCATGGCTATGGCTGGACCAACTAGCTGATGGGATGGTCCATGGCTATGGCTGGACCAACTAGCTGATAGGAAGGTCCATGGCTATGGCTGGACCAACTAGCTGATAGGAAGGTGAACCATGGCTATGGCTGTCCCAACTATATAGCTGATAGGATAGTGAACCATGGCTGTGGCTGGACCAACTAGCTGATAGGAAGGTGAACCATGGCTATGGCTGGACCAACTAGCTGATAGGAACGGGAACCATGGCTATGGCTGGACCAACTAGCTGATAGGAAGGTGAACCATGGCTATGGCTGGACCAACTAGCTGATAGGAAGGTGAACCATGGCTATGGCTGGACCAACTAGCTGATAGGAAGGTGAACCATGGCTATGGCTGGACCAACTAGCTGATAGGAAGGAGAACCATGGCTATGGCTGGACCAACTAGCTGATAGGAAGGAGAACCATGGCTATGGCTGGACCAACTAGCTGATAGGAAGGTGAACCATGGCTATGACTGGACCAACTAGCTGATAGGAAGGTCCAAGGCTATGACTGGACCAACTAGCTGATAGGAAGGTCCATGGCTATGACTGGACCAACTAGCTGATAGGAAGGTCCATGGCTATGACTGGACCAACTAGCTGATAGGAAGGTCCATGGCTATGGCTAGACCAACTAGCTGATAGGAAGGGGAACCATGGCTATGGCTGGACCAACTAGCTGATAGGAAGGTCCATGGCTATGACTGGACCAACTAGCTGACAGGAAGGTCCATGGCTATGACTGGACCAACTAGCTGATAGGAAGGTCCATGGCTATGACTGGACCAACTAGCTGATAGGAAGGTCCATGGCTATGACTGGACCAACTAGCTGATAGGAAGGTCCATGGCTATGGCTGGACCAACTAGCTGATAGGAAGGTCCATGGCTATGGCTGGACCAACTAGCTGATAGGAAGGTAAACCATGGCTATGGCTGGACCAACTAGCTGATAGGAAGGTCCATGGCTATGGCTGGACCAACTAGCTGATAGGAAGGTGAACCATGGCTATGGCTGGACCAACTAGCTGATAGGAAGGTGAACCATGGCTATGGCTGGACCAACTAGCTGACAGGAAGGTCCATGGCTATGGCTGGACCAACTAGCCGATAGGAACGTCCATGGCTATGGCTGGACCAACTAGCTGATAGGAAGGTGAACCATGGCTATGACTGGACCAACTAGCTGATAGGAAGGTAAACCATGGCTATGCTGGACCAATTAGCTGATAGGAAGGTGAACCATATCTGTGGCTGGACCAACTAGCTGATAGGAAGGCTATGGCTGGACCAACTAGCTGATATATAGGAAGGGGAACCATGGCTATGGCTGGACCAACTAGCTGATAGGAAGGTGAACCATGGCTATGGCTGGACCAACTAGCTGATAGGAAGGTGAACCATGGCTATGGCTGGACCAACTAGCTGATAGGAAGGTGAACCATGGCTATGGCTGGACCAACTAGCTGATAGGAAGGAGAACCATGGCTATGGCTGGACCAACTAGCTGATAGGAAGGAGAACCATGGCTATGGCTGGACCAACTAGCTGATAGGAAGGGGAACCATGGCTATGGCTGCACCAACTAGCTGATGGGATGGTCCATGGCTATGGCTGGACCAACTAGCTGATAGGAAGGTCCATGGCTATGGCTGGACCAACTAGCTGATAGGAAGGTGAACCATGGCTATGGCTGTCCCAACTATATAGCTGATAGGATAGTGAACCATGGCTGTGGCTGGACCAACTAGCTGATAGGAAGGTGAACCATGGCTATGGCTGGACCAACTAGCTGATAGGAACGTTCATGGCTATGGCTGGACCAACTAGCTGATAGGAACGTCCATGGCTATGGCTGGACCAACTAGCTGATAGGAAGGTGAACCATGGCTATGGCTGGACCAACTAGCTGATAGGAAGGTGAACCATGGCTATGGCTGGACCAACTAGCTGATAGGAAGGCTATGGCTGGACCAACTAGCTGATATATAGGAAGGGGAACCATGGCTATGGCTGGACCAACTAGCTGATAGGAAGGTGAACCATGGCTATGGCTGGACCAACTAGCTGATAGGAAGGTGAACCATGGCTATGGCTGGACCAACTAGCTGATAGGAAGGTGAACCATGGCTATGGCTGGACCAACTAGCTGATAGGAAGGAGAACCATGGCTATGGCTGGACCAACTAGCTGATAGGAAGGAGAACCATGGCTATGGCTGGACCAACTAGCTGATAGGAAGGTGAACCATGGCTATGACTGGACCAACTAGCTGATAGGAAGGTCCAAGGCTATGACTGGACCAACTAGCTGATAGGAAGGTCCATGGCTATGACTGGACCAACTAGCTGATAGGAAGGTCCATGGCTATGACTGGACCAACTAGCTGATAGGACGGTCCATGGCTATGACTGGACCAACTAGCTGATAGGAAGGTCCATGGCTATGGCTAGACCAACTAGCTGATAGGAAGGGGAACCATGGCTATGGCTGGACCAACTAGCTGATAGGAAGGTCCATGGCTATGACTGGACCAACTAGCTGATAGGAAGGTCCATGGCTATGACTGGACCAACTAGCTGATAGGAAGGTCCATGGCTATGACTGGACCAACTAGCTGATAGGAAGGTCCATGGCTATGACTGGACCAACTAGCTGATAGGAAGGTCCATGGCTATGGCTGGACCAACTAGCTGATAGGAAGGTCCATGGCTATGGCTGGACCAACTAGCTGATAGGAAGGTAAACCATGGCTATGGCTGGACCAACTAGCTGATAGGAAGGTCCATGGCTATGGCTGGACCAACTAGCTGATAGGAAGGTGAACCATGGCTATGGCTGGACCAACTAGCTGATAGGAAGGTGAACCATGGCTATGGCTGGACCAACTAGCTGACAGGAAGGTCCATGGCTATGGCTGGACCAACTAGCCGATAGGAACGTCCATGGCTATGGCTGGACCAACTAGCTGATAGGAAGGTGAACCATGGCTATGACAGGACCAACTAGCTGATAGGAAGGTAAACCATGGCTATGCTGGACCAATTAGCTGATAGGAAGGTGAACCATATCTGTGGCTGGACCAACTAGCTGATAGGAAGGCTATGGCTGGACCAACTAGCTGATATATAGGAAGGGGAACCATGGCTATGGCTGGACCAACTAGCTGATAGGAAGGTGAACCATGGCTATGACTGGACCAACTAGCTGATAGAAAGGTGAACCATGGCTATGGCTGGACCAACTAGCTGATAGGAAGGTGAACCATGGCTATGGCTGGACCAACTAGCTGATAGGAAGGTGAACCATGGCTATGGCTGGACCAACTAGCTGATAGGAAGGAGAACCATGGCTATGGCTGGACCAACTAGCTGATAGGAAGGTGAACCATGGCTATGGCTGGACCAACTAGCTGATAGGAAGGAGAACCATGGCTATGGCTGGACCAATTAGCTGATAGGAAGGAGAACCATGGCTATGGCTGGACCAACTAGCTGATAGGAAGGGGAACCATGGCTATGGCTGGACCAACTAGCTGATAGGAAGGTCCATGGCTATGGCTGGACCAACTAGCTGATAGGAATGTCCATGGCTATGGCTGGACCAACTAGCTGATAGGAACGTCCATGGCTATGGCTGAACCAACTAGCTGATAGGAAGGTGAACCATGGCTATGGCTGGACCAATTAGCTGATAGGAAGGTGAACCATATCTGTGGCTGGACCAACTAGCTGATAGGAAGGCTATGGCTGGACCAACTAGCTGATATATAGGAAGGGGAACCATGGCTATGGCTGGACCAACTAGCTGATAGGAAGGTGAACCATGGCTATGGCTGGACCAACTAGCTGATAGGAAGGAGAACCATGGCTATGGCTGGACCAACTAGCTGATAGGAAGGAGAACCATGGCTATGGCTGGACCAACTAGCTGATAGGAAGGGGAACCATGGCTATTGCTGGACCAACTAGCTGATAGGAAGGTCAATGGCTATGGCTGGACCAACTAGCTGATAGGAAGGGGAACCATGGCTATGGCTGGACCAACTAGCTGATAGGAAGGTGAACCATGGCTATGGCTGGACCAACTAGCTGATAGGAAGGTGAACCATGGCTATGGCTGGACCAACTAGCTGATAGGAAGGAGAACCATGGCTATGGCTGGACCAACTAGCTGATAGGAAGGAGAACCATGGCTATGGCTGGACCAACTAGCTGATAGGAAGGGGAACCATGGCTATGGCTGGACCAACTAGCTGATGGGATGGTCCATGGCTATGGCTGGACCAACTAGCTGATAGGAAGGTCCATGGCTATGGCTGGACCAACTAGCTGATAGGAAGGTGAACCATGGCTATGGCTGTCCCAACTATATAGCTGATAGGATAGTGAACCATGGCTGTGGCTGGACCAACTAGCTGATAGGAAGGTGAACCATGGCTATGGCTGGACCAACTAGCTGATAGGAACGTTCATGGCTATGGCTGGACCAACTAGCTGATAGGAACGTCCATGGCTATGGCTGGACCAACTAGCTGATAGGAAGGTGAACCATGGCTATGGCTGGACCAACTAGCTGATAGGAAGGTGAACCATGGCTATGGCTGGACCAACTAGCTGATAGGAAGGCTATGGCTGGACCAACTAGCTGATATATAGGAAGGGGAACCATGGCTATGGCTGGACCAACTAGCTGATAGGAAGGTAAACCATGGCTATGGCTGGACCAACTAGCTGATAGGAAGGTGAACCATGGCTATGGCTGGACCAACTAGCTGATAGGAAGGTGAACCATGGCTATGGCTGGACCAACTAGCTGATAGGAAGGAGAACCATGGCTATGGCTGGACCAACTAGCTGATAGGAAGGAGAACCATGGCTATGGCTGGACCAACTAGCTGATAGGAAGGTGAACCATGGCTATGACTGGACCAACTAGCTGATAGGAAGGTCCAAGGCTATGACTGGACCAACTAGCTGATAGGAAGGTCCATGGCTATGACTGGACCAACTAGCTGATAGGAAGGTCCATGGCTATGACTGGACCAACTAGCTGATAGGAAGGTCCATGGCTATGACTGGACCAACTAGCTGATAGGAAGGTCCATGGCTATGGCTAGACCAACTAGCTGATAGGAAGGGGAACCATGGCTATGGCTGGACCAACTAGCTGATAGGAAGGTCCATGGCTATGACTGGACCAACTAGCTGATAGGAAGGTTCATGGCTATGACTGGACCAACTAGCTGATAGGAAGGTCCATGGCTATGACTGGACCAACTAGCTGATAGGAAGGTCCATGGCTATGACTGGACCAACTAGCTGATAGGAAGGTCCATGGCTATGGCTGGACCAACTAGCTGATAGGAAGGTCCATGGCTATGGCTGGACCAACTAGCTGATAGGAAGGTAAACCATGGCTATGGCTGGACCAACTAGCTGATAGGAAGGTCCATGGCTATGGCTGGACCAACTAGCTGATAGGAAGGTGAACCATGGCTATGGCTGGACCAACTAGCTGATAGGAAGGTGAACCATGGCTATGGCTGGACCAACTAGCTGACAGGAAGGTCCATGGCTATGGCTGGACCAACTAGCCGATAGGAACGTCCATGGCTATGGCTGGACCAACTAGCTGATAGGAAGGTGAACCATGGCTATGACAGGACCAACTAGCTGATAGGAAGGTAAACCATGGCTATGCTGGACCAATTAGCTGATAGGAAGGTGAACCATATCTGTGGCTGGACCAACTAGCTGATAGGAAGGCTATGGCTGGACCAACTAGCTGATATATAGGAAGGGGAACCATGGCTATGGCTGGACCAACTAGCTGATAGGAAGGTGAACCATGGCTATGACTGGACCAACTAGCTGATAGAAAGGTGAACCATGGCTATGGCTGGACCAACTAGCTGATAGGAAGGTGAACCATGGCTATGGCTGGACCAACTAGCTGATAGGAAGGTGAACCATGGCTATGGCTGGACCAACTAGCTGATAGGAAGGAGAACCATGGCTATGGCTGGACCAACTAGCTGATAGGAAGGTGAACCATGGCTATGGCTGGACCAACTAGCTGATAGGAAGGAGAACCATGGCTATGGCTGGACCAACTAGCTGATAGGAAGGAGAACCATGGCTATGGCTGGACCAACTTGCTGATAGGAAGGGGAACCATGGCTATGGCTGGACCAACTAGCTGATAGGAAGGTCCATGGCTATGGCTGGACCAACTAGCTGATAGGAACGTCCATGGCTATGGCTGGACCAACTAGCTGATAGGAACGTCCATGGCTATGGCTGAACCAACTAGCTGATAGGAAGGTGAACCATGGCTATGGCTGGACCAATTAGCTGATAGGAAGGTGAACCATATCTGTGGCTGGACCAACTAGCTGATAGGAAGGCTATGGCTGGACCAACTAGCTGATATATAGGAAGGGGAACCATGGCTATGGCTGGACCAACTAGCTGATAGGAAGGTGAACCATGGCTATGGCTGGACCAACTAGCTGATAGGAAGGTGAACCATGGCTATGGCTGGACCAACTAGCTGATAGGAAGGAGAACCATGGCTATGGCTGGACCAACTAGCTGATAGGAAGGAGAACCATGGCTATGGCTGGACCAACTAGCTAATAGGAAGGGGAACCATGGCTATTGCTGGACCAACTAGCTGATAGGAAGGTCAATGGCTATGGCTGGACCAACTAGCTGATAGGAAGGTCCATGGCTATGGCTGGACCAACTAGCTGATAGGAAGGGGAACCATGGCTATGGCTGGACCAACTAGCTGATAGGAAGGTCCATGGCTATGGCTGGACCAACTAGCTGATAGGAAGGTCCATGGCTATGGCTGGACCAACTAGCTGATAGGAAGGTGAACCATGGCTGTGGCTGGACCAACTAGCTGATAGGAAGGGGAACATGGTCAAAGAGAAGGCTGATATTTGAAAGTAAAGCAAACTTAAAGGGCAACATAAAGGTACATACCTGAGAAATAAATGGCTAAAAACATCTTTAAGTTCAAGGCTAAGCGAGATCTAGTAACTAACAGACTCTGGAAGAACACTCCATATGGAGGGAGGCTAACAATAAGAGGGATTAGAACTAGAATGGGGTTTCAAAAGTGGATATGAGTTTGTATGGCAACCAGATTGGGACAGAAAAATGAAAACGGAAGAGGAAGTTGTGGAACAGTCTGAGAGGATATGTGGCACAAACATATGATATGATCTTCTGAGATAGCCAAGATAGCTCCTTGCATAGAGTAGCTGAATTTCCTGACCATTTCCTGGCAGAGGCTATTGAAAGTAAGGGGGGCACAGTATTAAATCATCCCCCCCCCCCCTCGTCCTCCTCAGGAGCATAGGGGCCAATACAAAATTAACATACTGTAAACTACTGCAAGTGCAACAAGTTTGAGAGGGGAGCCCTAAGATGCATTTCACAGCAAATTACTATTGTAATAATCAAGTTTGGGGGGGGGGGGCCTCCTGGCTACACCCCTGCTCCTCCCCAGTGTTATGGTTATATTTGTCACATGATTATACTATATAGCTATTTACTCTATATATATAGCTATTTGTTATATTCAGGTTAACTGTGAAACCTACAAACCTACTCCGGACTGGACCATGGATTGGACTATAATATTGTATGGACTGAAGATGGACGTTAATTTTTGTATTTATATATAGCTATAGCTATATACTTTGTTATATCTGCTGCAAGGTCATTTTACATTAATGAGATGATTATATTAATAACAAAATGCTGAAGTAAACAAATAAAACCAATCTTTAAACATGTGAAAACATCAGTGAGGCTATTGTTGCCTACCAAAGCCAAGTTTCCAACATTTGTAAAATATTAAATGTCCAACCTCAGTCCAGAGTATATACATGTTTTATAGTTACCCTTATTAGTTACCCTTATTAGGCTACAAAAAAGACATACAAATCTATCGAGCAGCAAATTTTATTCCAAGATTCAATATAGTCAGTATTATTATTGTATATATTACACAAATGTTTCATCCGCCTTGTATTAGCAGACGTAAACAAACGAGCAATTTCTGTTAGATCCAGGACATCTGTTTCCTCTTTGTGTGCATGCAACAATAAAATGTTACGCTCTTCGGTCATGGTGGATCTGCCTCCTTATGTCCACAAATAGCCAGGCCTTGTCGCATCAAGAATTGTAGACTAGATAGCTGTTTTAACAATATAATTCTATTCTCTGATTGTGTCTTCACAGCTTGCGGTTCCAGTTGATCGATCCCACTATGAGCCTGGAAACATTTGAGTACAACCTCTTTATGGCACTCACTAACTTGATGACGCTCGAATCTTTCCCGTGCTTTCTTCCAGTTGCTGAATCCATCAATTATAAATGCATCTTCATACTTTTTAGTCATAGTCAGTAGGCCTTTGTTGTTGCCTTGAAGACAATAAAGGCAGAAAACTTTTCTTTTCGTTGCACAAAAATGAATCCATTTGAAGTCTTTGTACCATCTGGGATTTAAAAACCGGAACTTCTGTCCAACTTTCTGTCTGGTATATAGAAGCTATTATTGCCTTATCACAAGGTTGATATGGAGTTGACTCATCCACAACACTACAACACACACTTGTGCAGGGTAAGCCTTTCCTGACCCTATTTAAAGACAAAAATGGTTTACAGTGATACTCAGCTAGCTGTAGTTTAGCAAATAGTTGCAGACAAATAAAACTTACTCAGTTGACCGAGATGATGTCTCGATGTCAGCTTCATCAGCATCTGCTTTATCAGCATCTGCCTCGCTAAGGTCACTGCCAAAATCTAAAGATGGTGAATGTCTTTTTTCTGGGACGAAGTAACTCGCGTTGCCACTTCATCAGGACTCAAGCAAAGAAAACCAATCCCTAGTCTCATAGTCTCTTCCCTCCTTTTCATCGCGTATCACGCGCGCGCAATGGACAAATTTTGTGGTGGTGAAGTACACAGCTGCAGTACTGCAGAATGGGGTAGGCCTTGTACAGGTACGATAGGAAACTGTAATCACAGTGCCGTGAATAAGAACCCCCAAAACCTCTCCACCTTGCAGCATGTTTGTGCAATGTGGCAAGTGTCTGGTGATCTCAAAGAAAGTGTCACTCTCGTCTCAATCCTTCACAATTGCTCACTAGAGCAAGTATTTGTATTTGGGCATAACGATTTCAATTCCATTATCCATTCACATTGTCTGGCTTAGGCTGATATGGAGGCCACTTCAGTCACCCAGTCTGCTATCACAGTGATGTTTAACTGCATCTCAGCCAAGTCTTCTCCACACAGGACTGTCTCAGCCAGGTGCTCTCCACACGGGACTGCTCAGCCAGGTCCTCTCCACACGGGACTGTCTCAGCCAGGTGCTCTCCACACAGCACTGTCTCAGCCAGGTCCTCTCCACACAGGACTGTCTCGGCCAGGTGGTCTCCACACAGGACTGTCTCAGCCAGGTGCTCTCCACACAGGACTGTCTCAGCCAGGTCCTCTCCACACAGGACTGTCTCAGCCAGGTTCTCTCCACACAGGACTGTCTCAGCCTGGTCCTCTCCACACAGGACTGTCTCAGCCAGGTGGTCTCCACACGGGACTGTCTCAGCCAGGTGCTCTCCACACAGGACTGTCTCAGCCAGGTGCTCTCCACACAGCACCAGGTCCTCTCCACACAGGACTGTCTCAGCCAGGTGCTCTCCACACAGGACTGTCTCAGCCAGGTCCTCTCCACACAGGACTGTCTCAGCCAGGTGCTCTCCACACACCTCCCATATAATGATTGTAATAATATATAGCATCAGGAATTTGGAATTGGAAAGTTGACCTCTTCAAAATCACCTCCTGTTTTTTCTCTCCTTCTCTTTACCTGATTGCTCGAGTTACCTATATATATATTATAGTTATATATATTATAGTTGAAGCTGTATCCACAACTTTGGTATCTTTTCATAGGTTGTAAACAATTCCTATCACATATCCCACACACTATATCCTCTATCACATGTTGGCCAAAGCATTATTTTTCTGCTGGGTTTGAACAATGGACATCCCCTACGATTCAGTGCAATAGTCCAAACTGCACCAAATCCGTGCTCTATAAACTCAGAAAATAGATGAATAAAAGTACACTATGACTCTTGGTGTTGCCCGCTGTCCCTCCTTCTATTCCATGCCTACCAGCACCTTTTCCTCGATCACATATACCAGACGAAGGCAACTAATTATTAGCTGAGGATCACAGTCTATTCTTAGAGAAAACTTACCTTAAGTGCTAGAAGTCTGGAACAAAGACTGACTTGGAGAGTGACATAAATCAGTGTCACTAGAATAATCACTAGAAGAATGCTCACCACTGAAGATTCATAGTATGGAAGAGTGTAGAACAGTCACTAAAAACATGCTCATCACTCAAGATTCATAATATGCAAGAGTGTAGAATAGTCACTAGAAGCATGCTCATCAATGAAGATTCATAGTACGGAAGAGTGTAGAACAGTCACTAGAAGCATGCTCATCACTGAAGATTCATAGTATGGAAGAGTGTAGAATAGTCACTAGAAGCATGCTCATCAATGAAGATTCATAGTATGGAAGAGTGTAGAACAGTCACTAGAAGCATGCTCATCACTGAAGATTCATAGTTTGGAAGAGTGTAGAACAGTCACTAGAAGCACTCTCACCACTGAAGATTCATAATATGCAAGAGTGTAGAATAGTCACTAGAAGCATGCTCATCACTGAAGATTCATAGTATGGAAGAGTGTAGAACAGTCACTAGAAGCATGCTCATCACTGAAGATTCATAATATGGAAGAGTGTAGAATAATCACTAGAAGCATGCTCTTCACTGAAGATTCATAGTATGGAAGAGTGTAGAACATTCACTAGAAGCATGCTCATCACTGAAGATTAATAGTATGGAAGCGTGTAGAATAGTCACTAGAAGCATGCTCATCACTGAAGATTCATAGTATGGAAGAATGTAGAATAGTCAATAAAGCATGCTCATCACTGAAGATTCATAGTATGGAAGAGTGTAGAATAGTCACTAGAAGCATGCTCATCACTGAAGATTCATAGCAAGGAAGAGTGTAGAACAGTCACTAGAAGCATGCTCATCACTCAAGATTCATAATATGCAAGAGTGTAGAATAGTCACTAGAAGCATGCTCATCACTCAAGATTCATAATATGGAAGAGTGTAGAACATTCACTAGAAGCATGCTCATCACTGAAGATTCATAGTATGGAAGAGTGTAGAACAGTCACTAGAAGCATGCTCATCACTGAAGATTCATAGTATGGAAGAATGTAGAATAGTCAATAAAGCATGCTCATCACTGAAGATTCATAGTATGGAAGAGTGTAGAATAGTCACTAGAAGCATGCTCATCACTGAAGATTCATAGCAAGGAAGAGTGTAGAACAGTCACTAGAAGCATGCTCATCACTCAAGATTCATAATATGGAAGAGTGTAGAACATTCACTAGAAGCATGCTCATCACTGAAGATTAATAGTATGGAAGCGTGTAGAATAGTCACTAGAAGCATGCTCATCACTGAAGATTCATAGTATGGAAGAGTGTAGAATAGTCACTAGAAGCATGCTCATCACTGAAGATTCATAGTATGGAAGAGTGTAGAACAGTCACTAGAAGCATGCTCATCACTGAAGATTCATAGTATGGAAGAGTGTAGAACAGTCACTAGAAGCATGCTCATCACTCAAGATTCATAGTATGGAAGAGTGTAGAACAGTCACTACAAGCATGCTCATCACTGAAGATTCATAGTATGGAAGAGTGTAGAACAGTCACTAGAAGCATGCTCATCACTGAAGATTCATAGTATGGAAGAGTGTAGAATAGTCACTAGAAGCATGCTCATCACTCAAGATTCATAGTATGGAAGAGTGTAGAACAGTCACTAGAAGCATGCTCATCACTGAAGATTCATAGTATGGAAGAATGTAGAATAGTCGAAGATTCATAGTATGGAAGAATGTAGAATAGTCACTAGAAGCATGCTCATCACTGAAGATTCATAGTATGGAAGAATGTAGAATAGTCACTAGAAGCATGCTCATCACTGAAGATCCATAGTATGCAAGAGTGTAGAACAGTCACTAGAAGCATGCTCATCACTGAAGATCCATAGTATGGAAGAGTGTAGAACAGTCACTAGAAGCATGCTCATCACTGAAGATTCATGGTATGGAAGAGTGTAGAAAAAGTCACTAGAAGCATGCTCACCACTGAAGATTCATAGTATGGAAGAGTGTAGAACAGTCACTAGAAGTATACTCACCACTGAAGATTCATATACGGAAGAGTGTAGAACAGTCACTAGAAGCATGCTCACCACTGAAGATTCATAGTATGGAAGAATGTAGAATAGTCACTAGAAGCATGCTCATCACTGAAGATTCATAGTATGGAAGAGTGTAGAATAGTCACTAGAAGCATGCTCATCACTGAAGATTCATAGTATGGAAGAGTGTAGAACAGTCACTAGAAGCATGCTCATCACTCAAGATTCATAGTATGGAAGAGTGTAGAAAAGTCACTAGAATCATGCTCATCACTGAAGATTCATAGTACAGAAGAGCGTAGAAAAGTCATTAGAGGAATGCTCATCACCGAAGATTCATAATATGGAAGAGTGTAGAATAGTCACTAGAAGAATGTTCATCGCTGGAAAATTCATAGTATGATTGAAAGAGTGTAGAATTAGTCATTAGAAGCATTCTCATCACTGAAGATTCATAGTATGGAAGAGTGTAGAATAGTCACTAGAAGAATGTTCATCGCTGGAAAATTCATAGTATGATTGAAAGAGTGTAGAATTAGTCATTAGAAGCATTCTCATCACTGAAGATTCATAGTATGGAAGAGTGTAGAACAGTCACTAGAAGCATGCTCATCACTGAAGATTCATAATTTGGAAGAGTGTAGAACATTCACTAGAAGTATGAAGATTCAATTTTTTAATTTTTATTTTTTTATTATTTTCTATTTTTTAATTTATTTTATTTATTATTATTATTATTTTTTTTTAAATATTTTTAATAGAAACACTCATAATGAGCAAAATGGTACAACTAAAATAGATGAGTAATGTATAGAACCTCACATACTGTCCACAGACCTAATAAAGTCTGTCAAACTTTCCAGAGGAGAGCGTGCTCCACAAGTCATGACATGATATTTTTCAGTTAGCATAAAATACACTGGCAGTCATCGCCCACCTCATAACAGTCCGTATGTATACACAATTTATGATGAAACCCATGGATGGTCGCTCATATGTAAAGATGTCTTGTCTTTTGTCCTCGTCTTCTCCATTCATCAAAATGAAAAGTCGGCCCATTCATGAAATTTGCAATGCAAAACTTCATGCCCCTCTCCTCTCTGTCTTCCATATAATCATTCCAAACTGAGGCCTCAAATTTCACTCCTGCTGTCCGCAGATCATCACATAGCCATGAGGTGCCCACCATTTCATGCACAGCTGTGTCGAGGATGCAGATTGATGGACAACCAGGGCTCTTTTTAGAAATACAGACATGACTTTGTCGAGTTCAATTAGATGTCTGGCAGAAAGATACAAGGATATCACATCCATAAGATAATTCACAATCGGGAAAATTTTCATCGAGTAGATCTCAAGTGCAGTTGCTATGCTTACAAGTGATAGCTCTTTCATTATGACAATCACAGAGAGTGCCTTCTGTTTCTTTTTTTTTGATGTGATCAGTGAATGTGAGGCGAGACTGCATGGTTAGACCAAGATATTCATAGCTTCTGACGAATTCTATAGGGTGATTCCGATATATAACTACATCCTTGCTGGAGAGCCTGCCACCTTTCCGAAATTTTATGCACTTTGTCTTGTCTATGTTTACTTCCATTTTATTCAGGTCACACCAGTCAGAGAGTTTATCCATTGTGGCTTGAATGGTTGTCAGGTTTGCTGAGTAGAACACAAGATCGTCAGCATAAAAGGAGAGCCCTATATCATCTGGCCTCAGGGTATCAGCTAGATCCGAAATGTATAAGATGAAGGCAGTCGGAGAGAATGAATCTCCTTGTGCAACCCCTCTATGTTGCCTGATGGGATCAGAGAAACAGGTTCCATCATAGATACGAAGTAGACTATGTATCAATCCTAATATCCGACCTTTGATGTTGAATTGCTCTCTGAGTTTGTGTATGAAGATTGATCTATTAATAGTTAAAGGCTTTTCTGAAATCCACGAAGACTGCATAGAGACACCCTAGTTTCCTGCTGAGCTCCTCCTTCATGCGTCTTAAAAGAAGGTACACTGGTTCTCGTGTGCTTTTGTGCGGTTGGAACCCGTGTTGCTCTGGAGGGAGGAGATGGAAAATATGCCTTCTAAGTCGATCATTGATAAAGGAGGTCATGACTTTCATTGGCGAATTGATAAGTGCTATTCCACGGTAAGAATTTGGTGAGAGGGGATCCCCTTTTCCCTTGTAGAGGGCTTTGAGAGTGCTCTTTCTCCAGGGGGTAGGTACCGTCATAGTAATCAAGCAAAGATTGAGGATGTCAGTCAAAAGGGGGAGCACCACTGGTAGTGCCTGCTTCAGATGTTCGTGACATAGGCTATCTGGACCAGGTGCCTTCTTGTTGGGCATTCTGACCACCACTGTCTCCACCTCCTTCACCAGAAATAGTTGGTTGTACCAGTCATCTTGTTCTTCAAGAACTGTCCACTGTGTAGGTGGATGGTGGAAGGTCGGGTGGTTCATGCTCCAGATCATACAGAATTTGAAAGTGATGCAACCATACTTCTGGTTCAACGAGAGAGGGTTAATTTTCCTTTTGCTAAATAACTTCCATGGAGCCTGTTTAGCAACATTAATACGTTCATTCAGTTTGAATTCATCATAATCCTCTCTCTTTTGTTTGATAATAGCCTTGTATTTTTTCTTCAAGGTCCAACATTGTTGTCCTCCTGATTTTCTTAGCCACTGCTTTAAGGTGAGGCATTCTGCATCGAACCATGGTTTGTGATGATTTCTGGAGGGATTAAAAGTGGGAATTGCACTAACCATTGCTATGGTAAAGCAGTTCACTGCCCTGTCTAAGTGACCATCTGCAATGCCATAGAAGATATCTGGTATTAGAGGGTGGGATCCTAATATATCAGCATCCAAATAACGTTTAAGATGAGATTTTTCTGGTATTTTAATCTTAGAGATAGGTACTTGTAGCACGATTTGTTGGTGTCTCTTTGTCAGAATTGGCACTATTTCCACAGGGTTTGACAACCGAGGACCAAGATTGTGGAAAATCAGATCTATTGTGCTAGAGCCTTTCTGGGGTATGTATGTCTTGATGTTGGGGTCCATTAGCCAGAGAAAAGCCATATCTTTCAAGGGTTCTAAAGTGTAGTGCCTCTGTTTCCTTTGTCCTTGCGACAGTTAAAATCCCCACATATGATCGATGGTTTAGAGGAGTCCACCAGCAGTAGACCTACTCCTAGATCAAGGACTAGATCGTCTAGGTTCATCATTGGTGGGTAATAGCAGCATAGTACATTGAGATATTCAGTGGTCACGCAGACATGGTAAGTAGAGTGGCCTTGGAGATATTTGTTCATGTTCGGTCTTGATAGAACTGCTATACCACGTTCTAGCCGAAAGGCATTTCCCTTTACTGCAAGGCGATAGGGACCATTGATAACCTGGGGTAACGATTGGCTCTGCAAGAAAGGTTTCAGTTAGGCACACAATATCAGCATTTATGAAGATATCCACTTCTGGAGCGTTGCGTATAGTGCTCTTCAGGCCTTCCACATTCCATACTAGAAGTTTCGTTTTGAGTGGGGTAGGGGGGGCGGTCATGGGGAGGGGTAAAGCATGGGGAGGATGGGGGTGGGGAAAAGGTATAAATTTGGAAGTTTGTTTACCAGGCTTCGGCAGTTCATCAGACACCCATTCACCTGGCAGTCTAGTCAATCCAGGGACTGACTAGGCAAGGCAGGCTTTGGGTCTATACATGCTTTGTCAGAATCCTTGGTTTGGATGGTGATACCAACCCGGTCAGAGAGTGATGGATGGAAGAGTGTAGAACAGTAACTAGAAGGATGCTCATCACCCAAGATTCATAGTATGGAAGAGTGTAGAACAGGCACTAGAAGCATGCTCACCACTTAAGATTCTTAGTGTGGAAGAGTGTAGAACAGCCAATAAGAAGCATACTCATCACTGAAGATTCATAGTATGGAAGAATGTAGAACAGGCACTAGAAGCATTACTGAAGATTCTTAGTATGGAAGAGTGTAAAACAGTCACTAGAAGCATACTCATCACTGAAGATTCATAGTATGGAAGAATGTAGAACAGCATGCTCACCAATGAAGATTCATAGTATGGAAGAGCGTAGAACAGTCACTAGAAGCATGCTCATCACTGAAGATTCATAGTATGGAAGAGCGTAGAACAGTCACTTGAACATACGTACGTTCTTAAGGGGTCCATGGATGGAACTTAGGGGGTCCATGAACTAGGTACACAACATAACTAAAATAAATAGCTCATAATTTGTGGAGGACCCTAAGGTGAAGCCCAGGAGTAAGAAATATCTAATATCCACAAAGTGGTAACAAACTTTCTGAATCTAAGCATTACCACCTGTTTAAATATGGTGGTGACCAAACTTACTGATACTTTTCTAAATTGTTGTTTCAGACATCACACTTCATTCACGTGGGTTCATGGGTCTCATCACACTTCACTAGCATTTTATAGCTAGACTTCGAGCTCAGCTTGAACAAAAAAAAAGTCAAAGAAAAGGAAGTACAATGAAGACTATGTAGCCTTTGGTTTTACTTGCATCACTGAGTGTGATGGGACACAAAAGCCACAGTGTTTATTGTGTGGCAAAGTTCTTGCCAATGGAAGCATGAAGCCAACAAAGTTGAAGGAGCACCTCATGTCTGTACATCCTGAAAATGTATCAGAGAGTGCAGATATATTTCATGCAGAACGATCGATTTGAGAAGGCTGGGACTTTGACCAAAACTTGGATTTGCCCCAACACAAAAGCCTTGTCTTGAAGCTTCTTACAAGGTTGCTTATCAGATTGCCAAAGAAAAGAAGCTGCACACAATTGGGGAGACTTTAGTGAAGCCATGTGCATTGGATATGGTTGAGCTGGTTTGTGGATTGGAGAAAATCGAAACAATCCCTTTGTCAAATGACGTCATACATTCCTAATATTTTGAAGCAAGTCATGGAAGAGTTGGCAGCTACACCATTTCAATTCAGTGTGCAACTGGATGAAAGTACTGACATTTCTCAGTGTAGTCAACTACTTGCTTTTGTCCGTTATGTTTATGCTGATGCCTTTAAAGAGGAATTCCTATTTTGTGAGCCACTATTGGAAACAACAAAAGCCATTGACATATTTGATATGGTGAAAAGTTTCTTTGCAAAGCAAGGTTTTGACTAGAAACATTTGGGTACTTTATGCACAGATGGAGCACCTGCAATGCTTGGTAACACATCTGGTTTGGCTGCTTTAGTGAAGAAAGAAGCTCCTCACGTCATTGCCACTCACTGTTTTTTACATCGCCATGCACTGGCATCAAAAACTCTGCCAACAATCCTGAAAGAAGTATTGTCCACTGCAGTGAAAGTTGTCAACTTCATCAGAGCCAGGGCTCTGAATCATCGTCTTTTCAATCTTGTTTTGTCAAGAAATGGGAGCAGAACATTAAGTTCTTCTTTACCACACAGAAGCCGCTGGCTTTCCAGAGGACAAATTTTGAAGCGTTTGATGGAACTTAGGGCAGAAGTTTCATTTTTTTGAAAGAAAAGAACGCCTCATTCTCTGAACAATTGAAAGGGAGGAGTTCATATATGGCTTGGCTTATTTGGCAGATTTCTTTTGGCCATATGAATGAGGTATGTCTTTCGATGCAAGTCACCATTATGGATGCTGCAGAAACACTACAAGCTTTTTTGGCCAAACTGCCACTTTGGAAGAGGAGACTGGAGGCACACAATTATGCAAACTTTAAAATACTTGAGGAAGTGCTTCTGCGAAGTGGAGAGAGAGAGAAAGCGCTGTAGATTTCTCTGCATACAGAAATGTGCAGAGACCTGGACACCCTGCAGAACTCTTTCAATGGTTACTTCTGCTCAGATGACCCAAAAGTCGAGGCATGGATTCATAGTCCTCTCCTTGCTGACATTAATCAAATTAGTGATGCAGACCTTGCCAAAGATGATCTTATCGATGTGAGAACAAAAGAAATGAATTCAACACAAAATGCCTTGGAGATTTTTGGTGCTCCTTAACACAAGGCTATCCTCACCTAGCAAAGAGGGCTATGGGGGCTTTGATCATTTGCAACCACGTATCTTTGTGAATCAGGATTTTCAGCTCGTTACAATTAAGACTAAAAGTAGAAATCAATTGGATGTTAGACATGACATGCGTGTTGCCTTATCAAAGACAACTCCAGAATTTAATTCATAACAAACAGCAACCACCTTCTCATTGAAATGTATTTCAGAGCGGACATGAATCTTTTTTTTCTTTTTTGATTCAGACCTAATGAAGGAAATCACCAATACATTTGTTTATTGCATTTTTTGGGGAGGGTTCCGTAGCTTTTGCCAGACTACCAAAAGGGTCTGTGACTTAAAAAAGGCAAGAACACATGCACTAGAAGCATGCTGATCACTTAAGATTCACAGTATAGAAGAGTATAGAATAGTCACTAGAAGCAACTCATCACTGAGGAAGTATGGAAGAGTGTAGAATAGTTACTAGAAGTGTACTCACCACTGAAGGAAGATTCATAGTATGGTATAGTGTAGAATAGTTATTAGAAGTATACTCACCACTGAAGATTCATAGTATGGAAGAGTGTAGAACAGTCACTAGAAGCATGCTCATCACTGAAGATTCATAGTATGGAAGAGTGTAGAATAGTCACTAGACATCACTGAAGATTCATAGTGGAAGAGTGTAGAATAGTCACTAGAAGAATGTTCATCGCTGGAAAATTCATAGTATGATTGAAAGAGTGTAGAATTAGTCATTAGAAGCATTCTCATCACTGAAGATTCATAGTATGGAAGAGTGTAGAACAGTCACTAGAAGCATGCTCATCACTGAAGATTCATAATTTGGAAGAGTGTAGAACATTCACTAGAAGTATGAAGATTCAATTTTTTAATTTTTATTTTTTTATTATTTTCTATTTTTTAATTTTTTATTTTTATTATTATTATTATTATTTTTTAATATTTTTAATAGAAACACTCATAATGAGCAAAATGGTACAACTAAAATAGATGAGTAATGTATAGAACCTCACATACTGTCCACAGACCTAATAAAGTCTGTCAAACTTTCCAGAGGAGAGCGTGCTCCACAAGTCATGACATGATATTTTTCAGTTAGCATAAAATACACTGGCAGTCATCGCCCACCTCATAACAGTCCGTATGTATACACAATTTATGATGAAACCCATGGATGGTCGCTCGTATGTAAAGATGTCTTGTCTTTTGTCCTCGTCTTCTCCATTCATCAAAATGAAAAGTCGGCCCATTCGTGAAATTTGCAATGCAAAACTTCATGCCCCTCTCCTCTCTGTCTTCCATATAATCATTCCAAACTGAGGCCTCAAATTTCACTCCTGCTGTCCGCAGATCATCACATAGCCATGAGGTGCCCACCATTTCATGCACAGCTGTGTCGAGGATGCAGATTGATGGACAACCAGGGCTCTTTTTAGAAATACAGACATGACTTTGTCGAGTTCAATTAGATGTCTGGCAGAAAGATACAAGGATATCACATCCATAAGATAATTCACAATCGGGAAAATTTTCATCGAGTAGATCTCAAGTGCAGTTGCTATGCTTACAAGTGATAGCTCTTTCATTATGACAATCACAGAGAGTGCCTTCTGTTTCTTTTTTTTTGATGTGATCAGTGAATGTGAGGCGAGACTGCATGGTTAGACCAAGATATTCATAGCTTCTGACGAATTCTATAGGGTGATTCCGATATATAACTACATCCTTGCTGGAGAGCCTGCCACCTTTCCGAAATTTTATGCACTTTGTCTTGTCTATGTTTACTTCCATTTTATTCAGGTCACATCAGTCAGAGAGTTTATCCATTGTGGCTTGAATGGTTGTCAGGTTTGCTGAGTAGAACACAAGATCGTCAGCATAAAAGGAGAGCCCTATATCATCTGGCCTCAGGGTATCAGCTAGATCCGAAATGTATAAGATGAAGGCAGTCGGAGAGAATGAATCTCCTTGTGCAACCCCTCTATGTTGCCTGATGGGATCAGAGAAACAGGTTCCATCATAGATACGAAGTAGACTATGTATCAATCCTAATATCCGACCTTTGATGTTGAATTGCTCTCTGAGTTTGTGTATGAAGATTGATCTATTAATAGTTAAAGGCTTTTCTGAAATCCACGAAGACTGCATAGAGACACCCTAGTTTCCTGCTGAGCTCCTCCTTCATGCGTCTTAAAAGAAGGTACACTGGTTCTCGTGTGCTTTTGTGCGGTTGGAACCCGTGTTGCTCTGGAGGGAGGAGATGGAAAATATGTCTTCTAAGTCGATCATTGATAAGGGAGGTCATGACTTCCATTGGCGAATTGATAAGTGCTATTCCACGGTAAGAATTGGGTGAGAGGGGATCCCCTTTTCCCTTGTAGAGGGCTTTGAGAGTGCTCTTTCTCCAGGGGGTAGGTACCGTCATAGTAATCAAGCAAAGATTGAGGATGTCAGTCAAAAGGGGGAGCACCACTGGTAGTGCCTGCTTCAGATGTTCGTGACATAGGCTATCTGGACCAGGTGCCTTCTTGTTGGGCATTCTGACCACCACTGTCTCCACCTCCTTCACCAGAAATAGTTGGTTGTACCAGTCATCTTGTTCTTCAAGAACTGTCCACTGTGTAGGTGGATGGTGGAAGGTCGGGTGGTTCATGCTCCAGATCATACAGAATTTGAAAGTGATGCAACCATACTTCTGGTTCAACGAGAGAGGGTTAATTTTCCTTTTGCTAAATAACTTCCATGGAGCCTGTTTAGCAACATTAATACGTTCATTCAGTTTGAATTCATCATAATCCTCTCTCTTTTGTTTGATAATAGCCTTGTATTTTTTCTTCAAGGTCCAACATTGTTGTCCTCCTGATTTTCTTAGCCACTGCTTTAAGGTGAGGCATTCTGCATCGAACCATGGTTTGTGATGATTTCTGGAGGGATTAAAAGTGGGAATTGCACTAACCATTGCTATGGTAAAGCAGTTCACTGCCCTGTCTAAGTGACCATCTGCAATGCCATAGAAGATATCTGGTATTAGAGGGTGGGATCCTAATATATCAGCATCCAAATAACGTTTAAGATGAGATTTTTCTGGTATTTTAATCTTAGAGATAGGTACTTGTAGCACGATTTGTTGGTGTCTCTTTGTCAGAATTGGCACTATTTCCACAGGGTTTGACAACCGAGGACCAAGATTGTGGAAAATCAGATCTATTGTGCTAGAGCCTTTCTGGGGTATGTATGTCTTGATGTTGGGGTCCATTAGCCAGAGAAAAGCCATATCTTTCAAGGGTTCTAAAGTGTAGTGCCTCTGTTTCCTTTGTCCTTGCGACAGTTAAAATCCCCACATATGATCGATGGTTTAGAGGAGTCCACCAGCAGTAGACCTACTCCTAGATCAAGGACTAGATCGTCTAGGTTCATCATTGGTGGGTAATAGCAGCATAGTACATTGAGATATTCAGTGGTCACGCAGACATGGTAAGTAGAGTGGCCTTGGAGATATTTGTTCATGTTCGGTCTTGATAGAACTGCTATACCACGTTCTAGCCGAAAGGCATTTCCCTTTACTGCAGGCGATAGGGACCATTGATAACCTGGGGTAACGATTGGCTCTGCAAGAAAGGTTTCAGTTAGGCACACAATATCAGCATTTATGAAGATATCCACTTCTGGAGCGTTGCGTATAGTGCTCTTCAGGCCTTCCACATTCCATACTAGAAGTTTCGTTTTGAGTGGGGTAGGGGGGGCGGTCATGGGGAGGGGTAAAGCATGGGGAGGATGGGGGTGGGGAAAAGGTATAAATTTGGAAGTTTGTTTACCAGGCTTCGGCAGTTCATCAGACACCCATTCACCTGGCAGTCTAGTCAATCCAGGGACTGACTAGGCAAGGCAGGCTTTGGGTCTATACATGCTTTGTCGGAATCCTTGGTTTGGATGGTGATACCACCCCGGTCAGAGAGTGATGGATGGAAGAGTGTAGAACAGTCACTAGAAGGATGCTCATCACCCAAGATTCATAGTATGGAAGAGTGTAGAATAGTCACTAGAAGCATGTTCATCACTGAAGATTCATAGTATGGAAGAGTGTAGAACAGTCACTAGAAGCATGCTCATCACTGAAGATTCATAGTATGGAAGAGTGTAGAATAGTCACTAGAAGCATGCTCATCACTGAAGATTCATAGTATGGAAGAGTATAGAACAGTCACTAGAAGCATGCTCATCACTGAAGATCCATGGAAGAGTGTAGAACAGTCACTAGAAGCATGCTCATCAATGAAGATCCATAGTATGGAAGAGTGTAGAACAGTGAACAGTCACTAGACATCACTGAAGATTCATAGTGGAAGAGTGTAGAATAGTCACTAGAAGCATGCTCATCACTGAAGATTCATAGTATGGAAGAGTGTAGAACAGTCACTAGAAGCATGCTCATCACTTAGTGTGGAAGAGTGTAGAATAGTCACTAGAAGCATGCTCATCACTGAAGATTCATGGTATGGAAGAGTGTAGAATAGTCACTAGAAGCATGCTCATTACTGAAGATTCATATGGAAGAGTGTAGAACAGTCACTAGAAGCATGCTCATCACTTAGTGTGGAAGAGTGTAGAATAGTCACTAGAGGCATGCTCATCACTGAAGATTCATAGTATGGAAGAGTGTAGAACAGTCACTAGAAGCATGCTCATCACTGAAGATTCATAGTATGGAAGAGTGTAGAACAGTCACTAGAAGCATGCTCATCACTGAAGATTCATAGTATGGAAGAGTGTAGAATAGTCACTAGAAGCATGCTCATCACTGAAGATTCATAGTATGGAAGAGTGTAGAATAGTCACTAGAAGCATGCTCATCACTGAAGATTCATAGTATTGAAGAGTGTAGAACAGTCACTAGAAGCATGCTCATCACTGAAGATTCATAGTATGGAAGAGTGTAGAACAGTCACTAGAAGCATGCTCATCACTGAAGATTCATAGCATGGAAGAGTGTAGAATAGTCACTAGAAGCATGCTCATCACTGAAGATTCATAGTTTGGAAGAGTGTAGAACAGTCACTAGAAGCATTCTCATAACTGAAGATTCATAGTATGGAAGAGTGTAGAACAGTCACTAGAAGCATGCTCATCACTGAAGATCCATAGTGTGGAAGAGTGTAGAATAGTCACTAGAAGCATGCTCATCACTGAAGATTCATGGTATGGAAGAGTGTAGAATAGTCACTAGAAGCATGCTCATCACTGAAGATTCATAGTATGGAAGAGTGTAGAACAGTCACTAGAAGCATGCTCATTACTTAAGATTCATATGGAAGAGTGTAGAATAGTCACTAGAAGCATGCTCATCACTGAAGATTCATAGTATGGAAGAGTGTAGAATAGTCACTAGAAGCATGCTCATCACTGAAGATTCATAGTATGGAAGAGTGTAGAACAGTCACTAGAAGCATGCTCATAACTGAAGATTCATAGTATGGAAGAGTGACTAGAAGCATGCTCATCACTTAGTGTGGAAGAGTGTAAAATAGTCACTAGAAGCATGCTCATCACTGAAGATTCATAGTATGGAAGAGTGTAGAATAGTCACTAGAAGCATGTTCATCACTGAAGATTCATAGTATGGAAGAGTGTAGAACAGTCACTAGAAGCATGCTCATCACTGAAGATTCATAGTATGGAAGAGTGTAGAATAGTCACTAGAAGCATGCTCATCACTGAAGATTCATAGTATGGAAGAGTGTAGAATAGTCACTAGAAGCATGCTCATCACTGAAGATCCATGGAAGAGTGTAGAACAGTCACTAGAAGCATGCTCATCAATGAAGATCCATAGTATGGAAGAGTGTAGAACAGTCACTAGAAGCATGCTCATCACAGAAGATTCATAGTATGGAAGAGTGTAGAATAGTCACTAGAAGCATGCTCATCACTTAAGATTCATAGTTTGGAAGAGTGTAGAACAGTCACTAGAAGCATGCTCATAACTGAAGATTCATAGTATGGAAGAGTGTAGAATAGTCACTAGAAGCATGCTCATCACTGAAGATTCATAGTATGGAAGAGTGTAGAATAGTCACTAGAAGCATGCTCATCACTGAAGATCCATGGAAGAGTGTAGAACAGTCACTAGAAGCATGCTCATCACTGAAGATCCATAGTGTGGAAGAGTGTAGAATAGTCACTAGAAGCATGCTCATCACTGAAGATTCATGGTATGGAAGAGTGTAGAATAGTCACTAGAAGCATGCTCATCACTGAAGATTCATAGTATGGAAGAGTGTAGAACAGTCACTAGAAGCATGCTCATTACTTAAGATTCATATGGAAGAGTGTAGAATAGTCACTAGAAGCATGCTCATCACTGAAGATTCATAGTATGGAAGAGTGTAGAATAGTCACTAGAAGCATGCTCATCACTGAAGATTCATAGTATGGAAGAGTGTAGAATAGTCACTAGAAGCATGTTCATCACTGAAGATTCATAGTATGGAAGAGTGTAGAACAGTCACTAGAAGCATGCTCATAACTGAAGATTCATAGTATGGAAGAGTGTAGAACAGTCACTAGAAGCATGCTCATCACAGAAGATTCATAGTATGGAAGAGTGTAGAATAGTCACTAGAAGCATGCTCATAACTGAAGATTCATAGTTTGGAAGAGTGTAGAACAGTCACTAGAAGCATGCTCATAACTGAAGATTCATAGTATGGAAGAGTGTAGAACAGTCACTAGAAGCATGCTCATCACTGAAGATCCATAGTGTGGAAGAGTGTAGAATAGTCACTAGAAGCATGCTCATCACTGAAGATTCATGGTATGGAAGAGTGTAGAATAGTCACTAGAAGCATGCTCATCACTGAAGATTCATGGTATGGAAGAGTGTAGAACAGTCACTAGAAGCATGCTCATTACTTAAGATTCATATGGAAGAGTGTAGAATAGTCACTAGAAGCATGCTCATCACTGAAGATTCATAGTATGGAAGAGTGTAGAATAGTCACTAGAAGCATGCTCATCACTGAAGATTCATAGTATGGAAGAGTGTAGAATAGTCACTAGAAGCATGTTCATCACTGAAGATTCATAGTATGGAAGAGTGTAGAACAGTCACTAGAAGCATGCTCATCACTTAGTGTGGAAGAGTGTAGAATAGTCACTAGAAGCATGCTCATCACTGAAGATTCATAGTATGGAAGAGTGTAGAATAGTCACTAGAAGCATGTTCATCACTGAAGATTCATAGTATGGAAGAGTGTAGAACAGTCACTAGAAGCATGCTCATCACTGAAGATTCATAGTATGGAAGAGTGTAGAATAGTCACTAGAAGCATGCTCATCACTGAAGATTCATAGTATGGAAGAGTATAGAACAGTCACTAGAAGCATGCTCATCACTGAAGATCCATGGAAGAGTGTAGAACAGTCACTAGAAGCATGCTCATCAATGAAGATCCATAGTATGGAAGAGTGTAGAACAGTGAACAGTCACTAGACATCACTGAAGATTCATAGTGGAAGAGTGTAGAATAGTCACTAGAAGCATGCTCATCACTGAAGATTCATAGTATGGAAGAGTGTAGAACAGTCACTAGAAGCATGCTCATCACTGAAGATTCATTGGAAGAGTGTAGAATAGTCACTAGAAGCATGCTCATCACTGAAGATTCATAGTATTGAAGAGTGTAGAACAGTCACTAGAAGCATGCTCATAACTGAGTATGGAAGAGTGTAGAACAGTCACTAGAAGCATGCTCATCACTGAAGATCCATAGTGTGGAATAGTGTAGAATAGTCACTAGAAGATGCTCATCACTGAAGATTCATGGTATGGAAGAGTGTAGAATAGTCACTAGAAGCATGCTCATCACTGAAGATTCATAGTATGGAAGAGTGTAGAACAGTCACTAGAAGCATGCTCATCACTGAAGATTCATAGTATGGAAGAGTGTAGAACAGTCACTAGAAGCATGCTCATCACAGAAGATTCATAGTATGGAAGAGTGTAGAATAGTCACTAGAAGCATGCTCATCACTGAAGATTCATAGTTTGGAAGAGTGTAGAACAGTCACTAGAAGCATGCTCATAACTGAAGATTCATAGTATGGAAGAGTGTAGAACAGTCACTAGAAGCATGCTCATCACTGAAGATCCATAGTGTGGAAGAGTGTAGAATAGTCACTAGAAGCATGCTCATCACTGAAGATTCATGGTATGGAAGAGTGTAGAATAGTCACTAGAAGCATGCTCATCACTGAAGATTCATAGTATGGAAGAGTGTAGAACAGTCACTAGAAGCATGCTCATTACTTAAGATTCATATGGAAGAGTGTAGAATAGTCACTAGAAGCATGCTCATCACTGAAGATTCATAGTATGGAAGAGTGTAGAATAGTCACTAGAAGCATGCTCATCACTGAAGATTCATAGTATGGAAGAGTGTAGAATAGTCACTAGAAGCATGTTCATCACTGAAGATTCATAGTATGGAAGAGTGTAGAACAGTCACTAGAAGCATGCTCATAACTGAAGATTCATAGTATGGAAGAGTGTAGAACAGTCACTAGAAGCATGCTCATCACTTAGTGTGGAAGAGTGTAGAATAGTCACTAGAAGCATGCTCATCACTGAAGATTCATAGTATGGAAGAGTGTAGAATAGTCACTAGAAGCATGTTCATCACTGAAGATTCATAGTATGGAAGAGTGTAGAACAGTCACTAGAAGCATGCTCATCACTGAAGATTCATAGTATGGAAGAGTGTAGAATAGTCACTAGAAGCATGCTCATCACTGAAGATTCATAGTATGGAAGAGTATAGAATAGTCACTAGAAGCATGCTCATCACTGAAGATTCATAGTATGGAAGAGTATAGAACAGTCACTAGAAGCATGCTCATCACTGAAGATTCATAGTATGGAAGAGTGTAGAATAGTCACTAGAAGCATGCTCATCACTGAAGATTCATAGTTTGGAAGAGTGTAGAACAGTCACTAGAAGCATGCTCATAACTGAAGATTCATAGTATGGAAGAGTGTAGAACAGTCACTAGAAGCATGCTCATCACTGAAGATCCATAGTGTGGAAGAGTGTAGAATAGTCACTAGAAGCATGCTCATCACTGAAGATTCATGGTATGGAAGAGTGTAGAATAGTCACTAGAAGCATGCTCATCACTGAAGATTCATAGTATGGAAGAGTGTAGAACAGTCACTAGAAGCATGCTCATTACTTAAGATTCATATGGAAGAGTGTAGAATAGTCACTAGAAGCATGCTCAACACTGAAGATTCATAGTATGGAAGAGTGTAGAACAGTCACTAGAAGCATGCTCATCACTGAAGATTCATAGTTTGGAAGAGTGTAGAACAGTCACTAGAATCATGCTCATCACTGAAGATTCATAGTATGGAAGAGTGTAGAACAGTCACTAGAAGCATGCTCATAACTGAAGATTCATAGTATGGAAGAGTGTAGAACAGTCACTAGAAGCATGTTCATCACTGAAGATCCATAGTGTGGAAGAGTGTAGAATAGTCACTAGAAGCATGCTCATCACTGAAGATTCATGGTATGGAAGAGTGTAGAATAGTCACTAGAAGCATGCTCATCACTGAAGATTCATAGTATGGAAGAGTGTAGAACAGTCACTAGAAGCATGCTCATTACTTAAGATTCATATGGAAGAGTGTAGAACAGTCACTAGAAGCATGCTCATCACTGAAGATTCATAGAATGGAAGAGTGTAGAATAGTCACTATAAGCATGCTGATCAATAGTGTGGAAGAGTGTAGAACAGTCACTAGAAGCATGCTCATCATTGAAGATCCATAGTATGGAAGAGTGTAGAACAGTCACTAGAAGTATACTCATCACTGAAGATTCATAGTATGGAAGAGTGTAGAATAGTCACTAGAAGCATGCTCATCACTTAAGATTCATAGTATGGAAGAGTGTAGAATAGTCACTAGAAGCATTCTCATCACTGAAGATCCATAGTATGGAAGAGTGTAGAACAGTCACTAGAAGTATACTCACCACTAAAGATTCATAGTATGGAAGAGTGTACAACAGTCACTAGAAGCATGCTCATCAATGAAGATCCACAGTATGGAAGATGGTAGAACAGTCACTAGAAGCATGGTCATCACTGAAGATCCATATTAAGAGTGTAGAATAGTCACTACAAGCATGTTCATCACTGAAGATTCATAGAATGGAAGAGTGTAGAATAGTCACTAGAAGCATGCTTATCACTGAAGATTCATGGTATGGAAGAGTGTAGAATAGTCACTAGAAGCATGCTCATCACTGAAGATTCATAGTATGGAAGAGTGTAGAACAGTCACTAGAAGCATGCTCATCAATGAAGATCCATAGTATGGAAGGGTGTAGAACAATCACTAGAGGCATGCACTTCAATGAAGATTCATGGCAAGGAAGAGTGTAGAATAGTCACTATAAGCATGCTCATCACTGAAGATTCATAGTATGAAAGAGTGTAGAACAGTCAATAGGAGCATGCTCATCACTGAAGATTTATAGTAGAACAGTCACTAGAAGCATGCTCACCAATGAAGATTCATAGTATGGAAGAGTGTAGAACAGTCACTAGGAGCATGCTCATCACTGAAGATTTATAGTATGAAAGAATGTAGAACAGTCACTAGAAGCATGCTCACCAATGAAGATTCATAGTATGGAAGAGTGTAGAACAGTCACTAGAAGCAAGCTCACCACTGAAGATTCATAGTATGGAAGAGGCATGCTCATCACTGAAGATTCATAGTATGGAAGAGTATAGAACAGTCACTAGAAGCATGCTCATCACTGAAGATTCATAGTGTATAACAGTCACTAGAAGCATGCTGATCACTGAAGATTCATAGTACGGAAGAGTGTAGAACAGTCACTAGAAGCATGCTCATCACTGAAGATTCATAGTATGGAAGAGCGTAGAACAACATACGTTCTTAAGGGGTCCATGAACTAGGTACACAACATAACTAAAATATGTAGATTTAATGCTCGTAATTTGTGGAGGACCCTAAGGTGAAGCCCAGGAGTAAGAAATATCTAATATCCACAAAGTGGTAACAAACTTTCTGAATCTAAGCATTACCACCTGTTTAAATATGGTGGTTACCAAACTTACGATACTTTGCTAAATTGTTATGTGTCAGACATCACACTTCATTCATGTGGGTTCATGTGTCTCATCACATTTCATTCAGGGTTCCATTTACTGCAGTCCTGACCATGATTTACTGCACTTTCACTAGCATTTTATAGCAAGACTTCTAGCTAAGCTTGATAAAAAAAAATGTCAAAGAAAAGGAAGTACAATGAAGACTATGTAACCTTTGGTTTTACTTGCATCACTGAGCGTGATGCGACACAAAAGCCACAGTGTTTATTGTGTGGCAAAGTTCTTGCCAATGGAAGCATGAAGCCAACAAAGTTGAAGGAGCACCATGTCTGTACATCCTGAAAATGTATCAGAGAGTGCAGATATATTTCATGCAGAACGATCAATTTGAGAAGGCTGGGACTTTGCCAAAACTTGGATTTGCCCCAACACAAAAGCCTTGTCTTGAAGCTTCTTACAAGGTTGCTTATCAGATTGCCAAAGAAAAGAAGCTGCACACAATTGGGGAGACTTTAGTGAAGCCATGTGCATTGGATATGGTTGAGCTGGTTTGTGGATTGGAGAAAATCGAAACAATCCCTTTGTCAAATGACGTCATACATTCCTAATATTTTGAAGCAAGTCATGGAAGAGTTGGCAGCTACACCATTTCAATTCAGTATGCAACTGGATGAAAGTACTTACATTTCTCAGTGTAGTCAACTACTTGTTTTTGTCTGTTTTTGTCCGTTATGTTCATGCTGATGCCTTTAAAGAGGAATTCCTATTTTGTGAGCCCCTATTGGAAACCACAAAAGCCATTGACATATTTGATATGGTGAAAAGTTTCTTTGCCAAGCAAGCTTTTGACTGGAAGAAACATTTGAGTACTTTATGCACAGATGGAGCACCTGCAATGCTTGGTAACACATCTGGTTTGGCTCACGTCATTGTCACTCACTGTTTTTTACATCGCCATGCACTGGCATCAAAAACTCTGCCAACAATCCTGAAAGAAGTATTGTCCACTGCAGTGAAAGTTGTCAACTTCATCAGAGCCAGGGCTCTGAATCATCGTATTTTCAAGATGTTTTGTCAAGAAATTGAATGCAGATCATGAAGTTCTTCTTTACCCCACAGAAGCCGCTGGCTTTCCAGAGGACAAATTTTGAAGCGTTTGATGGAACTTAGGGCAGAAGTTTCATATTTTTTTTTAAAGAAAAGAACGCCCCACTCTCTGAACAATTGAAAGAGGAGTTCATATATGGCTTGGCTTATTTGGCAGATTTCTTTGGCCATATAAATGAGGTATGTCTTTCGATGCAAGTCACCATTATGGATGCTGCAGAAACACTACAAGCTTTTTTGGCCAAACTGCCACTTTGGAAGAGGAGACTGGAGGCACACAATTATGCAAACTTTACCATACTTGAGGAAATGCTTCTGCCAAGTGGAGAGAGAGAGAAAGCGCTGTAGGTTTCTCTGCATACAGAAATGTGCAGACACCTGGAAACCCTGCGGAACTCTTTCAATGGTTACTTCTGCTCAGATGACCCAAAAGTCGAGGCATGGATTCGTAATTCTTTCCTTGCTGACATTAATCAAATTAGTGATGCAGACCTTGCCAAAGATGATCTTATCGAGTTGAGAACAAAAGAAATGATACGGTTTGAATTCAACACAAAATGCCTTGGAGATTTTTGGTGCTCCTTAACACAAGGCTATCCTCACCTAGCAAAGAGGGCTTTGATACCATTTGCAACCACGTATCTTTGTGAATCAGGATTTTCAGCTCTTGTTACAATTAAGACTAAAAGTAGAAATCGATTGGATGTTGGAAATGACATGCATGTTGCCTTATCAAAGACAACTCCAGAATTTCAACTTCTAGTTCATAACAAACAGCAACCACCTTCTTATTGAAATGTATTTCAGAGCGGATATGAATATTTTTTTTCTTTTTTGATTCAGACCTAATGTATATATGTTAAGGAAATCACCAATACATTCTTTCCAAATTGTTTATTGCATTTTTCTGGGGAGGGTTCCGTAGCTTTTGCCAGCCACCAAAAGGGTCCGTGACTTAAAAAAGGTTAAGAACCCATGCACTAGAAGCATGCTGATCACTGAAGATTCATAGTATGGAAGAGTGTAGAATAGTCACTAGAAGCATGCTCATCACTGAAGATGCATAGTATGGAAGAGTGTAGAACAGTCACTAGAAGAATGCTGATCACTGAAGATTCATAGTATGGAAGATTGTACAATAGTAACTAAAACATGCTCATCACTGAAGATTCATAATATGGAAGAGTGTAGAACTGAAGATTCATAGTATGGAAGAGTATAGAACAGTCACTAGAGGCATGCTCATCACTGAAGATTCATAGTATGGAAGAGTGTAGAACAGTCACTAGAAGAATGCTCATCAATGAAGATCCATAGTATGGAAGAGTGTAGAACAGTCACTAGATGCTCATCACTGAAGATTAATAGTAAGGAAGAGTGTAGAATAGTTACTAAAAACATGCTCATCACTGAAGATTCATAGTATGGAAGAGTAAAGAACAGTCACTAGAGGTATGGTCATCACTGAAGATTAATAGTATGGAAGAGTGTAGAATAGTCACTATAAACATGCTCATCACTGAAGATTCATAGTATGGAAGAGTATACAACATTCACTATAGGCATGCTCATCACTGAAGATTCATAGTATGGAAGAGTATAGAACAGTCATTAGAAGCATGCTCATCAATGAAGATCCATAGTATGGAAGAGTGTCTCACCACTGAAGATTCATAGTATGGAAGAGTGTAGAACAGTCACTAGAAGCATGCTCATCACTGAAGATTAATAGTATGCAAGAGTGTAGAACAGTCACTAGAAACATGCTCATCACTGAAGATTCATAGTGTATGGAAGAGTGTATAACAGTCACCAGAGGCATGCTCATCACTGATTAATAGTATGGAAGAGTGTAGAATAGTCGTTAAAAACATGCTCATCACTGAAGATTCATAGTATGGAAGAGTGTAGAACCGGTACTAGAGGCATGCTCATCACTGAAGATTAATAGTATGGAAGAGTGTAGAATAGTCACTAAAAACTTGCTCATCACTGAAGATGAAGATTCATAGTATGGAAAAGTATAGAACAGTCACTGGAGGCATGCTCATCACTGAAGATTAATAGTATGGAAGAGTGTAGAATAGTCACAAAAAACATGCTCACCGAAGATTCATAATATGGAAGAGTATAGAACAGTCACTAGAGGCATGCTCATCACTGAAGATTAATAGTATGGAAGAGTGTAGAATAGTCACTAAAAACATGCTCATCACTGAAGATTCATAATATGGAAGATTGTAGAACTGAAGATTCATAGTAATAGTATGGAAGAGTGTAGAACAGTCACTAGAGGAATGCTCATCACTGAATATGGAAGTGTAGAATAGTCACTAAAAACATGCTCATCACTGAAGATTCATAATATGGAAGAGTGTAGAATAGTCACTAGAAGCATGCTCACCACTGAAGATTCATAGTATGGAAGAGTGTAGAACAGTCACTAAAAACATGCTCATTACTGAAGATTCATAGTATGGAAGAGTATAGAACAGTCACTAGAGGCATGCTCATCACTGAGGATTAATAGTATGGAAGAGTGTAGAATAATCACTAAAAACATGCTCATCACTGAAGATTCATAACATGGAAGAGTGTAGAACTTAAAATTCATAGTATGGAAGAGTATAGAACTGAAGATTCATAGTATGAAAGAGTATAGAACAGTCACTAGAGGCATGCTCATCACTGAAGATTAATAGTATGGAAGAGTGTAGAATAGTCACTAAAAACATGCTCATCACTGAAAATTCATAATATGGAAGGGTGTAGAATAGTCACTAGAAGCATGCTCATCACTAGTATGGAAGAATGTAGAACAGTCACTAGAAGCATGCTCATTACTGAACATTCATGGAATGGTACTTGGGTCAAGTGGCAAGTGTTTGTGTTGGAGATTAAGATTAGCAACAGGTGAGGAGAAGTGATTATTGTACCTCTACCAGAGACTGTTGGTGGCAGTGCAGAGGAGCAGACAGTCATAAATACTTTGGATTTCTGGTAATTAACAATAATAAAAACTAACATATCTAGCCGGTTTTGAATTATAAAAACATAAAAAGAAATATGCAAGGAAACAAACAAACAAACAAACAAATAATAATGGACACAAAGGACATGGATTCACTTCCTTCTTAAAAGTACTACATGTACCGGTATATGCAATTCATAAGAGTGAAGAGTTTGTGCCAAGAGTTTGTGTCATATGGTATCAAGCAATGCAATATTCTGCATGTTTGCAGTCAAGAGTGGTGAAATTAGAAGTGTACAAGTATATAGTCAGTGCAGTGAGTCCTCTTAAATTGTTTCCCTGATCAAGGTTCAGGTATGTCATGACTGAAACTAACATGATGAGGAGTGTTATATATACTGTTGAGATGATGAGACAGCACATGAAGCATCCTGGTCCATAGAATATTCTAGCACTGTTATGACCCTAGAATACCCCAGCTGTAGCTCGAAAATATCCTTACCCTACAGAATACCCCTGGCCCTAAAATACTCTTCATACTTGTAGCCCTATAGCACTAATTCAGGGATCCATGATATATAGTCAGTCACCCTTAATATAGTTGAGGATGTCCTAGGAACAAGTTGGCAGTACTGGATACCAGTGTGTGGAAATTTAGTGTTGCTCTCAAACTTTCTCCAACAAGTTGGTAGTTTTGCTAAAATGAGCTTTTTCCTTTCATTTCCCTCATTTTCATTTTAACGATACAGCATTTTGAATAAAGATGAACTCAAAATCAACTCCACAGAGGGTGATGCACACCCTAATATACTGCGAGTTTTTTTTTTGTTTGTTTCCCCTCTAACAATTTACCACAGTATGGTCGAGTATCATATGACTATTGCCCACCTCCTTCATAGCTGCCCACAAACAGAAGGTCTGGGTGCCTTGGTAATGATGCAAAAACAACAACAACTTGGCACAACATAGTGGATTACCAATAAATAATTATAGTTCTGCACACTTCAAGTATTGGCTCACATGCTTAGCATATGCATACTGAACAGTTACCTGCTGTTGGCTATATGTTAATTAATTTTCCACATGGTATTCAGTGCAGTGTAGAGGTTATGCATGAGGGTGGGTTCGACAGGTGTGTCCCATGCTAGATCACTATCCTCACGTTTGATTGTATGCTGCAACCTCTCACGTCATGATATATACCCTGTACACAACCAGCATAAAGTGCCAGAGTTCACTATATGGTTAACTAGAGTGCTCTGATACAGGAAATTTTGTGTGAGGTCAAGGTTTGCGGCAGGCACATTGGGTATAATAGCTGTGCGGGAGGATGGACTGAGGCTATATAAGTGCCCTGCATGGAAGGTCACTTGGTTTAGTGGCAGGCACACTGGTGTAATAGCTGTACACTCACTGGAGGATGGACCGAGGCTATCTATGTGCCCTACATGGAAGGTCACTTGGTTTAGTGGCAGGCACACTGGTGTAATAGCTGTACACTCACTAGAAGGATGGACTGAGGCTATATATGTGCCCTGCATGGAAGGTCACTTGGTTTAGTGGCAGGCACACTGGTGTAATAGCTGTGCACTCACTAGGAGGATGGACTGAGGCTATATATGTGCCCTGCATGGAAGGTCACTTGGTTTAGTGGCAGGCACACTGGTATAATAGCTGTGCACTCACTAGGAGGATGGACTGAGGCTATATATGTGCCCTGCATGGAAGGTCACTTGGTTTAGTGGCAGGCACACTGGTGTAATAGCAGTACACTCACTAGGAGGATGGACTGAGGCTATCTATGTGCCCTGCATGGAAGGTCACTTGGTTTAGTGGCAGGCACACTGGTGTAATAGCTGTGCACTCACTAGGAGGATGGACTGAGGCTATATATGTGCCCTGCATAGAAGTTCACTTGGTTTAGTGGCAGGCACACTGGTGTAATGTCACTGGGAGGATGGACTGAGGCTATATATGTGCCCTGCATGGAAGGTCACTTGGTTTAGTGGCAGGCACACTGGTATAGCTGTGCACTCATGGACTGAGGCTATCTATGTGCCCTGCATGGAAGGTCACTTGGTTTAGTCCTTATTTAAGTTAGCATGCAAAAGTGCAATTTATTTTTACAGTGTGGTGAGTAAGCTATCTCTCAGAAAGTTCACTGTTGTCATAGTTACCTCAGAATAATCAACAAAAAATAACAACAGATTGACATTTATCAGACTAACTAGCTATATAAATACACAGCAATGGCTAACAGTACACCTACAATGGCTGCTAGCACACTGGGTATTCTCGAGTCCACCACCATCCGAAATCTCCAAACTTGGTTAATTATTCTCCTTATCCCCTCCAATTCCTTGCCTTGTCCCTCCGCTTTCTTATCTTCACCTTTCTCTGTCTTGTCCTGTGGTAGACCCTTTTCTTTCTCATCTGCATCGTGTGACTTGTCCAATGGTAGTTTCTCATAATTTAGTAGCTTGCTTCCCTCTTCCACTTCTGCACGTTTCTCTCTCTCCTTATCTCTATCCTCCACCGACTTGTCTGGTTGTTGCTGCTCTAGAAGTTCAGTTTCGACAAGTTCTGTCTCCACCTCCAGTAGTTCCGCAGCCCTGCTGCAGCACTCCTGGCAGATATGCAGTAGCAATGTTAGTGTATATAATATATATTTATATGTTCAATTTATGTAGTAGCATAGCTAAAATACAAAGCATGTGCGAGGAATGGTGACTTGTACCATCTTTGTGATGGCAAGGTCCTTTTTGTAATAACAAGTAATGAAGGAACTGAAGAGGATTAGTGCAGACCCACAGGAAATTGTGACACTTTGTTCTCTCCTGATTATGTTCTTCTGGTCAGAGCCAATCACATTCCTCTGCAGTAAGATATGTAACCCGACACTGTGGAGTTATTCTGGTTGTCAAGTGGGACGTCTCTACACATGGCAACCCCACGTACCACAGTAGAGATCTACCCCATGGCTCAATGGCTGATGAGAACTGCCCCATGGCTCAATGGCTGATGAGAACTGCCCCATGGCTGATGGTGTTTTGAGCAAGAAAGAAAGAAATTTGAAGATGAATTTCATTAACTCTTTAGGACTGCCAGCTCTTCTTACCTCGGCGAATTATCACACTGAGAGTTTTTCTTACCTCAGTGAATTATTATCACACTGAGAGTTTTTCTTACCTCAGTGAAGTATCACACTGAGAGTTCTTCTTATCTCAGTGAAGTATCACACTGAGAGTTCTTCTTACCTCAGTGAAGTATCACACTGAGAGTTTTTCTTACCTCAGTGAATTATCACACTGAGAGTTCTTCTTACCTCAGTGAAGTATCACACTGAGAGTTTTTCTTACCTCAGTGAAGTATCACACTGAGAGTTTTTAGTGATAAAAAAGCTAAAGACACAGATGTTACAGATATGTTTAGCATATTACAGGAACTGTTCTAATGAATTTTATAAACGAATCAAACTCTAGACTCAACCAAAGTTGTTTTTCTTTTGCTTTTGAGATGGGCCACCTTGGAGCATATAGTGCAGGTTTCTGTTGATGTAGAGATGGAAGCTTATGGCATTACAATAACCATTCAATAATCAAATTCGAAATTGTACTCTCTTGATGTTTCGACTAGATGCTCTAGCCTTCATCAGGACCAGCAGCTGCAAGTAACCAATTTTGCTACAATTCTAGGTAGGAGACAAGCAGGTAAGCCTGCGATCACCAACTCAGAATGGGAAAATTGGCAAAGTTAGACAGAGATCACTTGTTTATAAACAGCCATTTTCAAGATTATATACATATATATGGGCAGTGTGAAATAGAAGCTGTTGGAGTGAGTTTTAGCCGAGATATATTTCTTTTATGGGGAGATTTTAGGGTACCCACTTTGAAAATGGATGAATCCAACATCAAGTGTGGCAGCATCCTTTGATATATCATGTGGTTTTTTATTTTGTTTCTAACATTTCTTTATTTTCTTAATAAATCTGCGACTACAATGTGGTCTTTGGGTTCACCTCCATAAGCCACCCACTAACAAAATACCTAAATGCTGCTGCTGCAAAAACAACCTTGGCCATGATATATGTTGATAGACTACCAATAGACTAACAATCTGCTTGATACATTACCAATCTGCTTGATAGACTACCAATCTGCTTGATAGAAGACTACCAAACTGCTTGATAGACTACCATTATAGACTACCAATCTGCTTGATAGACTACCAATCTGCTTGATAGACTACCAATCTGCTTGATAGAAGACTACCAAACTGCTTGATAGACTACCATTATAGACTACCAATCTGCTTGATAGACTACCAATCTGCTTGATAGACTACCAATCTGCTTGATAGACTACCAATCTGCTTGATAGAAGACTACCAATCTGCTTGATAGACTACATTATAGACTACCAATTTGCTTGATAGACTACCATTATAGACTACCAATCTGCTTGATAGACTACCAATCTGCTTTAAAAACCAAACAAACTATTATGTTCCAGCTATGCTCCAGCCTTCATTAGGCAAATTATTATGCTCCAGCCTTCATTAGGCAAATTATTATGCTCCAGCCTTCATTAGGCAAATTATTATGTTCCAGCCTTCATTAGGCAAACAATTATGCTCCAGCCTTCATTAGGCAAACTATTATGTTCCAGCCTTCATTAGGCAAACCATTATGCTCCAGCCGGCACACTATTAAGGTTCTGCATAGTTCAAGTATCAACCTTATGGCACAGGCTGAGCATGAACAAACTGAACAACATATTCCTGATGAAGGCTAGAACTGAACATCAAGTGAGAAAAGTTGATGATCAAGAAAGTCATCGTAACTATAAATATTTTATCCCCCGCCTAGTTATAGGTGTTTAGACAATAAAGGTTATGCATGAAGGTGGGCGTGCATAGGTGTGTCCCATAGGCAGTTTCTAGCATTTGTTCTGCAACCTCTCACATACCCTGCACATGTGGTGCCTGCACATGTGGTGCCAGAGTTTAGTTAATTCCAGTGCTCTGATACATAATTCCAGTGCCCTGATACATAATTCCAGTGCCCTGATACATAATTCCAGTGCTCCTGATAATTCCAGTGCTCTGATACATAATTCCAGTGCTCTGATAATAATTCCAGTGCTCTGATATATAATTCCAGTGCTCTGATACATAATTCCAGTGCTCTGATACATAATTCCAGTGCTCTGATACATAATTCCAGTGCTCTGATACATAATTCCAGTGCTCTGATACATAATTCCAGTGCTCTGATAATTCCAGTGCTCTGATACATAATTCCAGTGCTCTGATAATAATTACAGTGCTCTGATAATAATTCCAGTGCTCTGATACATAATTCCAGTATACTCTGATACATAATTCCAGTGCTCTGATAATAATTCCAGTGCTGTGATACATAATTCCAGTGCTCTGATACATAATTCCAGTGCTCTGATACATAATTCCAGTGCTCTGATACATAATTCCAGTGCTCTGATAATTCCAGTGCTCTGATAATTCCAGTGCTCTGATACATAATTCCAGTGCTCTGATAATAATTCCAGTGCTCTGATACATAATTCCAGTGCTCTGATAATTCCAGTGCTCTGATACATAATTCCAGTGCTCTGATACATTATTCCAGTGCTCTGATAATAATTCCAGTGCTCTGATACATAATTCCAGTATACTCTGATACATAATTCCAGTGCTCTGATAATAATTCCAGTGCTGTGATACATAATTCCAGTGCTCTGATAATAATTCCAGTGCTCTGATAATAATTCCAGTGCTCTGATAATAATTCCAGTGCTCTGATAATAATTCCAGTGCTCTGATAATAATTCCAGTGCTCTGATAATAATTCCAGTGCTCTGATAATAATTCCAGTGCTGTGATACATAATTCCAGTGCTCTGATAATAATTCCAGTGCTCTGATACATAATTCCAGTGCTCTGATAATAATTCCAGTGCTCTGATACATAATTCCAGTGCTCTGATACATAATTCCAGTGCTCTGATAATAATTCCAGTGCTCTGATAATAATTCCAGTGCTCTGATACATAATTCCAGTGCTCTGATACATAATTCCAGTGCTCTGATAATAATTCCAGTGCTCTGATAATTCCAGTGCTCTGATAATAATTCCAGTGCTCTGATACATAATTCCAGTGCTCTGATACATAATTCCAGTGCTCTGATACATAATTCCAGTGCTCTGATACATAATTCCAGTGCCCTGATACATAATTCCAGTGCTCTGATACATAATTCCAGTGCTCTGATAATAATTCCAGTGCTCTGATAATAATTCCAGTGCTCTGATAATAATTCCAGTGCTCTGATACATAATTCCAGTGCTCTGATACATAATTCCAGTGCTCTGATACATAATTCCAGTGCTCTGATACATAATTCCAGTGCTCTGATACATAATTCCAGTGCTCTGATACATAATTCCAGTGCTCTGATACATAATTCCAGTGCTCTGATACATAATTCCAGTGCTCTGATACATAATTCCAGTGCTCTGATAATAATTCCAGTACTCTGATAATAATTCCAGTGCTCTGATAATAATTCCAGTGCTCTGATAATAATTCCAGTGCTCTGATACATAATGCCAGTGCTCTGATACATAATGCCAGTGCTCTGATACATAATTCCAGTGCTCTGATACGTACTCTGATACATGTGGTATGTTTGTGGCAGGCGTATAATAGTTGCACTCTCTGGGCAGAGGATCATCTGATGAGCACCATATGGATATTCTCTCTTTAGTCTAGTCTTCAATGTTGTGAGTTAGCATGCCAATTTAAGTTTAGTGTGTATATTTGCAGCACAGCAAGTGACCATCACAACCAACAAGTTCACAGCAGTCACAAATAATATGCAAATAAATGGAATTAACAATAGAGTGACATCAATACATCAGACCAACTTATTAAATTTATACAGAGCAATGATAAACAGTACACCTACAATGGCCGCCAGCACACTGGCCATTCTAGAGTCAACCGTCCACATTCTGTCATAGTTAACTTCATCGTTCAGTGGCATCTCTCTCTTTCTCTTCATCACCATCTCTTTCTTATCTCTCCTCTCTTCCTTATCTCTGCACTCCACTTCCATATCACTCCACTCCACTTCTATATCTCTACTCTCCACTTCCTTATATTTTCCTTTGTCTTTCTTGTCCTGAGCCTCATCTGACTTGGCCTGTGGTAGTTGCTCATCTGACTTGGCCTGTGGTAGTTGCTCATCTGACTTGGCCTGTGGTAGTTGCTCTAGAACTTTAACTTTAACAAGATTTTCCTGCACTCCCAGTTGGTCCGCAGCACTGGTGCAGCACTCCTGGCATATATACAGTGCCAATGTAAGTACATACGCATATATGCTCATGACAACTACAACTCATACACTAGCATAGCTAAATATAAATGACGTGCAAGGAATATCGACTTGTGCCATCTTTATGCTAGTAACGTCCCTTTTTGTAATGCCAAGTAATGAAGAAGCTGTAGGATCATCTACAGGAAAGGTGGAGCCTCCGGGTTCTAAAAAAAGTTGTTGTGAAAGAACCTGTTGGTCGATAGTTAGGAAGGCAGAAAGGAAAGACCTTGAATAATATTTCAGTTTACTATTATTAGGATTTGCCAGTTTATATTGTCTTAGTGATGGATGTAAGGCACACTGGCATTATCTGGAAATAAAAAGCTGAAGACAACAGTTGTTCAGAAGCTGCCAAAGTAAGTTTTAGCTGAGATTGAGCTACTGTCAGTTACACCATTTTGAAATAGGGATCATCCCAACATAGATGTGGTAGCATACATTGATGGCAAGCGAAGCCAGCAAGCCCTCAGTGGGGAGCTGAGCGGGGAAAGTATTGTACATGACCATATCTGCAATGTGTTTATCTAGTGCATATACATGTGTACCTATTCACTGGACGTTAACGAGTGAAAACATGAGCAGGTCACTAGACTTGAGAAAATGGTTGCCATCAAGTTGGCTAAAGCTCTAGGTGAAGTAGATCAAGGAAAGAAAGAACTGTATGGCTTAACTGTCAGTCGGTAGCAGTTAGTACAGGATTGAACTTTGAATACTTGAGTTGGGGAATTGCTTTATTTTTGTAACATTTCTGAACAGTATGTCTGGCTACAGTGTATGCTGACTTCAGGAAATGATTGGATAAAGAACCAGCAGGCAACAGGCTAAAGGACGAAGACATGTCTCAAGAAAGAAGCCAGTCATGATGAGTCATGCAGAGGTATGACACCAGAAAACCAATCATGATGAGTCATGCAGAGGTATGACATCAGAAAGCCAATCATGATGAGTCATGCAGAGGTATGACACCAGAAAGCCAATCATGATGAGTCATGCAGAGGTATGCCACCAGAAAGCCAATCATGATGAGTCATGTAGAGATATGACACCAGCAGTGAATTCTCAGATTTTCATATTAGAAAGAAAATCCAATCGTGCACAAGTAAGATACTGCAGTGGTGACTTATGACCCCAGAGCAAACACTCATTCGCAGTCGTTGTCAAGTCCTCTACAATTTCCCGACATGCCAACTGCACAAACACTGCCAACTGTTGCAAGACTCAAGCACACGCCCCCAGCTCAGACGGCTTGCCATGTTTAGAAGCTCAAGCCTTATTAACGCATCAGGCGCTCATCAATCCAGAAGGCTTTGATGTCTTTGTTTCTTTGTTTCTCCCCTTAATAATTCTCCATTACATGCTCTAGAGTCGTATGACTGCCAGCAGCCTCCTTCAGGTACACAGCTGCATACAAACAGAAGACCTACACTGTCGAAAATAACAACCTTAGCCATGACAAAACCAATAAAACCCAAGAAACTCTGATTAGTGCCAGCAGTGATTGAAGTGATAGAGAACTGCATGTCAAGTGTGCGAGGAGCTAAATAAAACATGTCTGCTTATCAGAGGAAGAGAAAGCAAATTCACATTAGCCTGGCTATGCTGCATGGGGGCAACTCCCACTTTTGTTGGTCATATATCGTACCATTTGTAGAGACTTCGGCCAAAATGACCAGAAATTAAAAAATAATGCTTTACGTGTGTTCTATATTCTGAAGTGTAACATCCCTGATGCTCAATGCAATTGTAAATCTTGGGATGTTGAGATTATTTGGTCTCTTGAAGATACAAAATATACTACATTATGTTCCGAATATTCATGGTTGCAGCAAGGAAAATATATGACCATCTCAACTATCACCACACAACAGCAGTGAGTTTTAAAGATCTAGTAGCATCATTCCTGTCTAGAGAAACCTTTGGATACCTATGTGGTGATGTGTACAACCAGAAAAATATATAGCTAGCTAGCTAGAACTATATTGTATTTGACCAAACTAGTAGTAGATACCAGTATTTCAAAAGCAGAAGAGTACTTTATACAAGAAGGATCTATTAGCTCTTCTTCTCCCTGAAAATCTTTGAGCAAGTATAGTAGACTACACTATGTCACTTCAAGCAAGTATAGTAGACTATACTATGTCACTTCAAGCAAGTATAGTAGACTATACTATGCCACTTCAAGCAAGTATAGTAGACTATACTATGTCACTTCAAGCAAGTATAGTAGACTATACTATGCCACTTCAAGCAAGTATAGTAGACTATACTATGCCACTTCAAGCAAGTATAGTAGACTATACTATGCCACTTCAAGCAAGTATAGTAGACTATACTATGTCACTTCAAGCAAGTATAGTAGACTACACTATGCCACTTCAAGCAAGTATAGTAGACTATACTATGCCACTTCAAGCAAGTATAGTAGACTACACTATGCCACTTCAAGCAAGTATAGTAGACTACACTATGCCACTTCAAGCAAGTATAGTAGACTACACTATGCCACTTCAAGCAAGTATAGTAGACTATACTATGCCACTTCAAGCAAGTATAGTAGACTATACTATGCCACTTCAAGCAAGTATAGTAGACTACACTATGCCACTTCAAGCAAGTATAGTAGACTATACTATGCCACTTCAAGCAAGTATAGTAGACTATACTATGCCACTTCAAGCAAGTATAGTAGACTACACTATGCCACTTCAAGCAAGTATAGTAGACTACACTATGCCACTTCAAGCAAGTATAGTAGACTACACTATGCCACTTCAAGCAAGTATAGTAGACTACACTATGCCACTTCAAGCAAGTATAGTAGACTATACTATGCCACTTCAAGCAAGTATAGTAGACTATACTATGCCACTTCAAGCAAGTATAGTAGACTACACTATGCCACTTCAAGCAAGTATAGTAGACTATACTATGCCACTTCAAGCAAGTATAGTAGACTACACTATGCCACTTCAAGCAAGTATAGTAGACTATACTATGCCACTTCAAGCAAGTATAGTAGACTATACTATGCCACTTCAAGCAAGTATAGTAGACTACACTATGCCACTTCAAGCAAGTATGGTAGACTATACTATGCCACTTCAAGCAAGTATAGTAGACTATACTATGCCACTTCAAGCAAGTATAGTAGACTACACTATGCCACTTCAAGCAAGTATAGTAGACTATACTATGCCACTTCAAGCAAGTATAGTAGACTATACTATGCCACTTCAAGCAAGTATAGTAGACTACACTATGCCACTTCAAGCAAGTATAGTAGACTATACTATGCCACTTCAAGCAAGTATAGTAGACTATACTATGCCACTTCAAGCAAGTATAGTAGACTACACTATGCCACTTCAAGCAAGTATAGTAGACTACACTATGCCACTTCAAGCAAGTATAGTAGACTATACTATGCCACTTCAAGCAAGTATAGTAGACTACACTATGCCACTTCAAGCAAGTATAGTAGACTACACTATGCCACTTCAAGCAAGTATAGTAGACTACACTATGCCACTTCAAGCAAGTATAGTAGACTATACTATGCCACTTCAAGCAAGTATAGTAGACTATACTATGCCACTTCAAGCAAGTATAGTAGACTATACTATGCCACTTCAAGCAAGTATAGTAGACTATACTATGCCACTTCAAGCAAGTATAGTAGACTACACTATGCCACTTCAAGCAAGTATAGTAGACTACACTATGCCACTTCAAGCAAGTATAGTAGACTATACTATGCCACTTCAAGCAAGTATAGTAGACTATACTATGCCACTTCAAGCAAGTATAGTAGACTATACTATGCCACTTCAAGCAAGTATAGTAGACTATACTATGCCACTTCAAGCAAGTATAGTAGACTATACTATGCCACTTCAAGCAAGTATAGTAGACTATACTATGCCACTTCAAGCAAGTATAGTAGACTATACTATGCCACTTCAAGCAAGTATAGTAGACTACACTATGCCACTTCAAGCAAGTATAGTAGACTATACTATGCCACTTCAAGCAAGTATAGTAGACTACACTATGCCACTTCAAGCAAGTATAGTAGACTATACTATGCCACTTCAAGCAAGTATAGTAGACTATACTATGCCACTTCAAGCAAGTATAGTAGACTACACTATGCCACTTCAAGCAAGTATAGTAGACTACACTATGCCACTTCAAGCAAGTATAGTAGACTATACTATGCCACTTCAAGCAAGTATAGTAGACTATACTATGCCACTTCAAGCAAGTATAGTAGACTACACTATGCCACTTCAAGCAAGTATAGTAGACTATACTATGCCACTTCAAGCAAGTATAGTAGACTACACTATGCCACTTCAAGCAAGTATAGTAGACTATACTATGCCACTTCAAGCAAGTATAGTAGACTATACTATGCCACTTCAAGCAAGTATAGTAGACTATACTATGCCACTTCAAGCAAGTATAGTAGACTATACTATGCCACTTCAAGCAAGTATAGTAGACTATACTATGCCACTTCAAGCAAGTATAGTAGACTATACTATGCCACTTCAAGCAAGTATAGTAGACTATACTATGCCACTTCAAGCAAGTATAGTAGACTATACTATGCCACTTCAAGCAAGTATAGTAGACTATACTATGCCACTTCAAGCAAGTATAGTAGACTACACTATGTCACTTCAAGCAAGTATAGTAGACTATACTATGCCACTTCAAGCAAGTATAGTAGACTACACTATGCCACTTCAAGCAAGTATAGTAGACTATACTATGCCACTTCAAGCAAGTATAGTAGACTATACTATGTCACTTCAAGCAAGTATAGTAGACTATACTATGCCACTTCAAGCAAGTATAGTAGACTACACTATGCCACTTCAAGCAAGTATAGTAGACTATACTATGCCACTTCAAGCAAGTATAGTAGACTATACTATGCCACTTCAAGCAAGTATAGTAGACTATACTATGCCACTTCAAGCAAGTATAGTAGACTATACTATGCCACTTCAAGCAAGTATAGTAGACTATACTATGCCACTTCAAGCAAGTATAGTAGACTATACTATGCCACTTCAAGCAAGTATAGTAGACTATACTATGCCACTTCAAGCAAGTATAGTAGACTATACTATGCCACTTCAAGCAAGTATAGTAGACTATACTATGCCACTTCAAGCAAGTATAGTAGACTATACTATGCCACTTCAAGCAAGTATAGTAGACTATACTATGCCACTTCAAGCAAGTATAGTAGACTATACTATGCCACTTCAAGCAAGTATAGTAGACTATACTATGCCACTTCAAGCAAGTATAGTAGACTATACTATGCCACTTCAAGCAAGTATAGTAGACTATACTATGCCACTTCAAGAAAGTATAGTAGACTACACTATGCCACTTCAAGCAAGTATAGTAGACTATACTATGCCACTTCAAGCAAGTATAGTAGACTATACTATGCCACTTCAAGCAAGTATAGTAGACTATACTATGCCACTTCAAGCAAGTATAGTAGACTACACTATGCCACTTCAAGCAAGTATAGTAGACTATACTATGCCACTTCAAGCAAGTATAGTAGACTATACTATGCCACTTCAAGCAAGTATAGTAGACTATACTATGCCACTTCAAGCAAGTATAGTAGACTACACTATGCCACTTCAAGCAAGTATAGTAGACTATACTATGCCACTTCAAGCAAGTATAGTAGACTATACTATGCCACTTCAAGCAAGTATAGTAGACTATACTATGCCACTTCAAGCAAGTATAGTAGACTATACTATGCCACTTCAAGCAAGTATAGTAGACTATACTATGCCACTTCAAGCAAGTATAGTAGACTATACTATGCCACTTCAAGCAAGTATAGTAGACTATACTATGCCACTTCAAGCAAGTATAGTAGACTATACTATGCCACTTCAAGCAAGTATAGTAGACTATACTATGCCACTTCAAGCAAGTATAGTAGACTATACTATGCCACTTCAAGCAAGTATAGTAGACTATACTATGCCACTTCAAGCAAGTATGGTAGACTATACTATGCCACTTCAAGCAAGTATAGTAGACTATACTATGCCACTTCAAGCAAGTATAGTAGACTATACTATGCCACTTCAAGCAAGTATAGTAGACTATACTATGCCACTTCAAGCAAGTATAGTAGACTATACTATGCCACTTCAAGCAAGTATAGTAGACTATACTATGCCACTTCAAGCAAGTATAGTAGACTACACTATGTCACTTCAAGCAAGTATAGTAGACTACACTATGCCACTTCAAGCAAGTATAGTAGACTACACTATGCCACTTCAAGCAAGTATAGTAGACTACACTATGCCACTTCAAGCAAGTATAGTAGACTATACTATGCCACTTCAAGCAAGTATAGTAGACTATACTATGCCACTTCAAGCAAGTATAGTAGACTATACTATGCCACTTCAAGCAAGTATAGTAGACTATACTATGCCACTTCAAGCAAGTATAGTAGACTATACTATGCCACTTCAAGCAAGTATAGTAGACTACACTATGCCACTTCAAGCAAGTATAGTAGACTATACTATGCCACTTCAAGCAAGTATAGTAGACTACACTATGCCACTTCAAGCAAGTATAGTAGACTATACTATGCCACTTCAAGCAAGTATAGTAGACTATACTATGCCACTTCAAGCAAGTATAGTAGACTATACTATGTCACTTCAAGCAAGTATAGTAGACTATACTATGCCACTTCAAGCAAGTATAGTAGACTATACTATGCCACTTCAAGCAAGTATAGTAGACTATACTATGCCACTTCAAGCAAGTATAGTAGACTATACTATGCCACTTCAAGCAAGTATAGTAGACTACACTATGCCACTTCAAGCAAGTATAGTAGACTATACTATGCCACTTCAAGCAAGTATAGTAGACTATACTATGCCACTTCAAGCAAGTATAGTAGACTATACTATGTCACTTCAAGCAAGTATAGTAGACTATACTATGCCACTTCAAGCAAGTATAGTAGACTATACTATGCCACTTCAAGCAAGTATAGTAGACTATACTATGCCACTTCAAGCAAGTATAGTAGACTACACTATGCCACTTCAAGCAAGTATAGTAGACTATACTATGCCACTTCAAGCAAGTATAGTAGACTATACTATGCCACTTCAAGCAAGTATAGTAGACTATACTATGCCACTTCAAGCAAGTATAGTAGACTATACTATGCCACTTCAAGCAAGTATAGTAGACTATACTATGATTAGCATTAGTTTTCTAAGGGTCCTCTCGAGTGCTTGGGGCCTGTTAATTATGGGTATGCTAATTACAAGTGAGTGTATACACACACACTCCCTTGGCAGCAAGACAATTGATTAAAAAGGAGGACTTGATATGACAATGTTCCACCAAAAGATATATTAATGGAAGGGAATCGTGAGCTCTGGGGTTAGGGTGAGGATGGGGGAGGGGGTGAAATGGGAGGAGCATCAACTTTTGTTTCTTCTGACAAGAGAGAAGATCAGTTTATATAGTGTCGAGTTTATTCTCGTGACCAGACCAGTTCATAGAGCACATCCTTGCTGCACAACAGTCCTCTAAGATTAGGAGATGGATAGCCTTGTGGAGGTAGAGCGTAGCTACAGTCAGAAAGACTGAAAACTCTGTATAGTAAGCCAATGTCCTACTGCAGGTTTTATCAATATGCAAATTCCATTTGAGATCATTAGTAATGGTGATTCTGAGAAAATCACTTCCAGAATCAATGTTTGAAATGAAGATAGATGGAGATTGTTGACAGGGAAAGAACCGTAAGGTTAGTCTTGGGAAATATTAAGGGTGGACCAGCTGAGACCACCCAAGAAGACTGCATGAAAACATCGGCTTGGAGGACATTGATGTCACTCGGGGTAGAGATGTGTCAGTAAAGAATATTACCCGCACACATAACTAGCTAGCCTTTGGTGACCAAGCTAAGTGGCAGCTCTAGGCTGTTTGTGGAACCAATAAAAAGGAGAAGACCTAGAAAAGATCCTTGATGAGCCCCAGAAACTTTCTGAAGGCAGATGAGTGTCCACTCAGTACAGACGTTTGATGGCAGTCAGTAACTCCTAAACTACATATTTCAGGAGAGACCAGATTTACCAGATTTACCAGTCACTCCCAAGAAGAGACAAGAAGAGAATGAGAACGGTCCAAGAAGCCACCTCCTGATAGCCAATAGAAAAATAACTTCACATTTAGTGCTGCAATCTATTGTAGTGTTGGTCAAAGGTTGAACTATACAAAACATCAAGAGGGGCACTTGGCTCTCCACCCCATAACTCCTCTTTAAATTGAGACGACCGCATGTATTGCCAATCTCACCAAATATCACTGCACTGCAGCAAACTCGTGAACTATGCAGTGCAACAGAATGGATTACACAATGCGAACAGAAATGGTTCATGGAAAGGATTTCCTTCCATCGTATTGTGAACAGGCCTGCACCCATTTTCTTGTCGACTGATGTTACAGTGAGCGCAGCTTAACAGCCAGCTTTCACAGCACCTTAACGAAGAGGCTTGCGGGAAGTGTTGTTGTATAAATATTGGCTTCTTCTTGACGTCACAAACCTGCCATTACATCATCATAATGGCATTATCAATAGGATCAAGGCCAGGGAAATAAATGGCTAAGGTTAGGTCCAGGTCAATCACCAGGGTTAGGATCAGGTCAGTGGCTAGGGTTAGGCCCAGGTCAGTAGCTAGGGTTAGTCCAAGTCAATAACCAGGGTTAGGCCCAGGTCAGTAGCTAGGGTTAGTCCAAGTCAATAACCAGGGTTAGGCCCAGGTCAGTAGCTAGGGTTAGTCCAAGTCAATAACCAGGGTTAGGCCCAGGTCAGTAGCTAGGGTTAGTCCTAAGTCAATAACCAGGATTAGTCCCAGTTCAGTAGCTAGGGTTAGTCCCAGATCAGTAGCTAGGATTAGTCCCAAGTCAATAACCAGGGTTAGGATCAGGTCAGTAGCTAGTTAGGTCCAGGTCAGTAGCTAGGGTTAAGCCCAGGTCAGTAGTTAGGGCTAGTCCCAAGTCAGTAGCTAGGGTTAGGATCAGGTCAGTAGCTGGGTTTAGTTTTAGGTCAGTAGCTAGGGTTAGTCCCAAATCAATAACCAGGATCAGGTCAGTAGCTAGGATTAGACCCAGGTCAGTTAGTCCCAATTCAATAACCAGGGTTCGGATCGGGTCAGTAGCTAACCCAGGTCAATAGCTAGGGTTAGGCCCAAGTCAATAGCTAGGGTTAGGCCCAGGTCAATAGCTAGGGTTAGGCCCAGGTCAATAGCTAGGGTTAGGCCCAGGTCAATAGCTAGGGTTAGGCCCAAGTCAATAGCTAGGATTAGGCCCAGGTCAATAGCTAGGATTAGGCCTAGATCAGTCGCTACGATTAGTCCCAGATCAGTAGCTAAGGTTAGTCCCAAGTCAATAGCCAGGGTTATCAGTAGCTAGGGTTAGACCCAGGTCAGTAGCTAGGGTTAGGCCCAGGTCAGTTGCTAGGGTTAGACCCAGGTCAGTAGCTAGGGTTAGACCCAGGTCAGTTGCTAGGATTAGGGCCAAGTCAGTAGCTAGGGTTAGACCCAGGTCAGTAGCTAGGGTTAGGCCTAGGGTACACCAGTAAGTCAGTAGCGTTTAGTCACAGCTAGGATTAGGGCCAGTTCAGTAGGCCTAGGTCAGTAGCTAGGATTAGGGCCAGTTCAGTAGGCCTAGGTCAGTAGCTAAGATTAGGACCAGTTCAGTAGGCCTAGGTCAATAGCTAGGATTAGGACCAGTTCAGTAGGCCTAGGTCAATAGCTAGGATTAGGGCCAGTTCAGTAGGCCTAGGTCAATAGCTAGGATTAGGGCCAGTTCAGTAGGCCTAGGTCAATAGCTAGGATTAGGGCTAGAATAAGGGATGGGGTTTGCTGATGATGTTATCATGATATGTAATGCCATGATTGACATGAGGAATCAGCTCAAACACGGCCAAAGACACGCCCAGGGTGTTAACAATCTGCCACAGTGAATTTTAGCCGAGATGTTTTTTTTTTTTTTTTGGGGGGGGGGGGTTGTTGACATTTTGAGTACTGGCCATTTTGAAATACAGGCAACATGACACTACACTCAGATTACATATACCTGTAGTTTCTCGTGGGGGAGGAGGTATTCTGTCAACATGAACTGGTGCCATGTCGGCACAGAGACAGAGACACGCTGAGGCAGTTTCTGGAAGATGGCACCAGTTTGTGAAGATACTACACCCCCTTGTATGTTTGACTCTTCTTCCAGCATGATCTGGAGACGACCTGTGATGGTCCGATATGCATCTTGCTTTACTGCCTGCAAAGAAACAACAATAACAGCAACAATAATAACAACAACAACCTGCATCCACCCAGTGTGATGTTGGTCTAGTGTGTGTCCCCATAGCGCTATTGTCAACCTACTTCAACCCAGTATGGTGTTGGCCCAGTGTGTGTCCCCATAGAGCTATTGTCAACCTACTTCAACCTGCCTCAACCGAGTGTAGTATTGGTCCAGTGTGTGTCCCAATAGAGTTATTGTCAACCTACTTCAACCTGCCTCAACCCAGTGTGGTGTTGGTCTAGTGTGTGTCCCCATAGAGCTATTGTCAACCTACTTCAACCTACCTCATCCCAGTGTGGTGTTGGCCCAGTGTGTGTCCCCATAGAGTTATTGTCAACCTACTTCAACCTGCCTCAACCCAGTGTGGTGTTGGTCTAGTGTGTGTCCCCATAGAGCTATTGTCAACCTACTTCAACCTACCTCAACCCAGTGTGGTGTTGGCCCAGTGTGTGTCCCCATAGAGCTATTGTCAACCTACTTCAACCTGCCTCCACCCAGTGTGGTGTTGGCCGAGTGTGTGTCCCCATAGAGCTATTGTCAACCTACTTCAACCTACCTCAACCCAGTGTGGTGTTGGCCCAGTGTGTGTCCCATAGAGCTATTGTCAACCTACTTCTACCTGCCTCAACCCAGTGTGATGTTGGTCAAGTGTGTGTCCCCATAGAGCTATTGTCTACCTACTTCCACAACCCAGGGTGGTGTTGGTCCAGTGTGTGCTCCCATAGAGCTATTGTCAACCTACTTCCACCTGCCTCAACCCAGGGTGGTGTTGGTCCAGTGTGTGCTCCCATAGAGCTATTATCAACCTACTTCCACCTGCCTCAACCCAGTGTGATGTTGGTCAAGTGTGTGTCCCCATAGAGCTATTGTCAACCTACTTCAACCTACCTCAACCCAGTGTGGTGTTGGCCCAGTGTGTGTCCCATAGAGCTATTGTCAACCTACTTCTACCTGCCTCAACCCAGTGTGATGTTGGTCAAGTGTGTGCTCCCATAGAGCTATTGTCAACCTACTTCCACCTGCCTCAACCCAGGGTGGTGTTGGTCCAGTGTGTGCTCCCATAGAGCTATTATCAACCTACTTCCACCTGCCTCAACCCAGTGTGATGTTGGTCAAGTGTGTGTCCCCATAGAGCTATTGTCAACCTACTTCCACCTGCCTCAACCCAGTGTGGTGTTGGTCCAGTGTGTGCTCCCATAGAGCTATTGTCAACCTACTTCCACCTGCCTCAACCCAGTGTGGTGCTGGCCCAGTGTGTGTCCCATAGAGCTATTGTCAACCTACTTCCACCTGCCTCAACCCAGGGTGGTGTTGGTCCAGTGTGTGCTCCCATAGAGCTATTGTCAACCTACTTCCACCTGCCTCAACCCAGTGTGATGTTGGTCAAGTGTGTGTCCCCATAGAGCTATTGTCAACCTACTTCCACCTGCCTCAACCCAGTGTGGTGTTGGTCCAGTGTGTGCTCCCATAGAGCTATTGTCAACCTACTTCCACCTGCCTCAACCCAGGGTGGTGTTGGTCCAGTGTGTGTGTCCATGTATATAACACACACTATAATTTGCCGTTTTTGTTGGTAAATTCTGTTTGCTGTCAAGTCTACAAATTTTAATTATTCGAATATTATTCCACAATAAAATAATTGTACAATGGACTTAATAAAAACAATGTTTTTTTACATGCTCATATACTGCCATGCTCATATACTGCACTCTTCTGCTCCACTTCTGTCTCTCTTGTAACTTTGCCAGTATTTCCAACTAAGGGATAAATCTCCTGAACCCAAGGAGTCATTGTCAGATGACCTACTGTCTGGGGCTATTGCTTCAATAAACAAGGAGGTGGAGAGAGAGAGAGATCAAGTCCAAGAGAGCTAAGAAGCCTATAAGAAGTAGGTGGTTATGATGACTGCTAACGTCTCTCTATCATTGCTGGGCTCACTATCACACCCACTCTTCTCCAACTCCTGCTTCCCATGTAGCCTTGATAACATCATGACCTATGACACAACAAGGCTTGCTGCATGCATCCCTGGCAGCCTCTCCTCCAGCTCTGCCAGCAATGGCATACTGCTGCTGCCCATGTAGCCTTGAATACATCGTGGCCTATGACACAGCAAGGCTTGCTGCATGCATCCCTCACAGCCTCTCCTCCAGCTCTGCCAGCAATGGCATACTGCTGCTGCCCATGTAACCTCGTAGGTGCTGGTCCTTTACACAACAAGGCCCGACACACTCATCTCTAGCATTATCTCCTCCAGCAAAGTCTGACACACTCATCTCTGGCATTATCTCCTCCAGCAAGGCCTGACACACTCATCTCTGGCATTATCTCCTCCAGCAAGGTCTGACACACTCATCTCTAGCATTATCTCCTCCAGAAAGGCCTGACACACTCATCTCTGGCATTATCTCCTCCAGCAAGGTCTGACACACTCATCTCTAGCTCCAGCAAGGCCTGACACACTCATCTCTGGCATTATCTCCTCCAGCAAGGCCTGACACACTCATCTCTGGCATTATCTCCTCCAGCAAGGCCTGACACACTCATCTCTGGCATTATCTCCTCCAGCTCTACATGATCACTGGACAGATTACACGTGCATGATCTGCAAACAAACTTCCTTGTGAAATATATTTGTTCACACGAAATTAAATTAACACAAAAAATCTCAGAAAAAAGGCAAATTAAGATGCATATATATATATATACCAGTAGTATGTATCCACACAGAGCTTACAGCAATGGCTTCTCCACAGATGGCCCTTCCATGCATATATATATACCAGTAGTATGTATCCACACAGAGCTTACAGCAATGGCTTCTCCACAGATGGCCCTTCCATGCACATATATATACCAGTAGTATGTATCCACACACAGCTTACAGCAATGGCTTCTCCACAGGTGGCCCTTCCATGCACATAGGCAGTCAATGCCAGACACCCTCTCAGTAGCACTTGCCTAGCACCTGGCAGAAAAGTGGGAGGAGAACCAGTCACACAGGTCTGCAAGAAAGAGAAGTTCTTATGCATAATATTATGTATGTATAATATTATGTATGTATAATATTATGTATGTATAATATTACATGCATAATATTACATGTATAATATTACATGTATAATATTACATGTATAATATTACATATTACATTACATGTATAATATTACATGTATAATATTACATATTACATTACATGTATAATATTACATGTATAATATTACATTACATGTATAATATTACATGTATAATATTACATAATATTACATTACATGTATAATATTACATGTATAATATTACATGCATATATTACATGTATAATATTACATTACATGTATAATATTACATGTATAATGTTACATGTATAATATTACATTACATGTATAATATTACATGTATAATATTACATGTATAATATTACATGTATAATATTACATGTATAATATTACATATTACCTAGCCCTATAATATTACATGTATAATATTACATAACATTACATAATATTACATGTATAATATTACATGTATAATATTACATAACATTACATAATATTACATGTATAATATTACATGTATAATATTACATGTATAATATTACAGTATAATATTACATGTATAATATTACATGTATAATATTACATGTATAATATTACAGTATAATATTACATGTATAATATTACATGTATAATATTACATGTATAATATTACAGTATAATATTACATGTATAATATTACATGTATAATATTACATGTATAATATTACAGTATAATATTACATGTATAATATTACATGTATAATATTACATATTACATGTATAATATTACATGTATAATATTACATGTATAATATTATAGAGCACACTTAGTAACAACAGTGCCATCAACCATGTATTGGTTTGACCCCTTTCTAAAATGCGGATATTAACCCCCCCAATGTGGTTTCTGCCTCATCGGCTCCAACACTTCTAGTGAGTCTTGAATCCTTCATCAGGTAGTAAAACTTCTAGTGGGTCTTGAATCCTTATTCAGGTAGTATACTTCTAGTGAGTCTTGAATCCTTCGTCGGGTAGTAAACTTCTAGTGAGTCTTGAATCCTTTGTCGGGTAGTAAACTTCTAGTGAGTCTTGAATCCTTCGTCAGATAGTAAAACTTCTAGTGGGTCTTGAATCCTTCGTCAGGTAGTAAACTTCTAGTTAGTCTTGAATCCTTTGTCAGGTAGTAAACTTCTAGTGTGTCTTGAATCCTTCGTCAGGTATATAGTAAACTTCTAGTGTGTCTTGAATCCTTCATCAGGTAGTAAACTTCTAGTTAGTCTTGAGAATCCTTCGTTAGGTAGTAAACTGTCAGGCCTAAATAAGCATGAAATTCATCTCCAAGGATCTTAGGGAGTGCGTTATTAGTGTCACCCCTAGTTCAAAATGGCAGTAATGAAACCTAAAGCTAATATCTCAGCTAAGACCCACTTTGTTAGCTTGTTAGCTGCATAGTATCATAAATGGCATTTTCAGCTGATTTCGACCCCAAAACACTTCGAGCGTGCCTTGAATCTTTCGCGGTGGTAAGCTGGAGCCCCCCAAATTTTCATCTTCAAGGTCTTGTATCTATTGTGATGGAAGTGGTTGAGTGGAGGAGAGGACAAATAAAACATTTTGTTGAGTGCACGTGTGGTAAAGGATCAACAGTGTGGTAATGATTGGTTCTGAAACGGTCCGCTACACTGTATACATTTCTTGCCACACTTAACTTGCACATAGTACAGCTCATTACTAGAAAACTCAAAACAAATGTATTGCTAAAACTAGCACACCTATCTCTGTATATTTCTACTTTCCCCCCTACCTAACTTCATAGAATATGTTCATTCATTATAACTTTACTATCAGAAGACTCCAAACTGTTCAATGAATTGCAAAATCTAACCAGTTTCTCGATTCAGCACTAATCTTTTTATCTTCTCACAACACCCAAAGATCGGTAAAGGATCATCATTTCCATAAACATGCCGGCATGTGCAATCAATATCGAGCCTAACTGAGCTGAATCAGCAAGTAGATGCACGTTTTCATTCCATGAAGTGATCAGTTGGTTTCCTCAGAATTTTATAGTCTTGTGACAATAGAAAGCTTCAACACAACCAGGCAACTGTATAGTACTTATAATGCATGTGCACCAGTTGGTTCCTCAGAAGCTTAATCTTGTGACAATAGTTAACAGAGAAAGCTTCAACATATCCAGGCAACTGTGTACTTATAATGCATGCGCACCAGTTGGTTTCCTCAGAAGCTTAATCTTGTGACAATAGTTAACAGAGAAAGCTTCAACATAGCCAGGCAACTGTGTACTTATAATGCATGTGCACCAGTTGGTTTCCTCAGAAGCTTAATCTTGTGACAATAGTTAACAGAGAAAGCTTCAACACAGCCAGGCAACTGTGTACTTATAATGCATGCACACCAGTTGGTTTCCTCAGAAGCTTACTCTTGTGACAATAGTTAACAGAGAAAGCTTACTCCTGTGACAATAGTTAACAGAGAAAGCTCCAACACAACCAGGCAACTGTATATTTATAATGCATGTGCACCAGTTGGTTTACTCACAAGCTTACTCTTGTGACAACAGTTAATAGAACTGAGCTAAGTCATCAAAAGCTTCATTTTTTCTTACCAATAAGTGATCCTTCAGAAGTTACCACCAGGTATATAAATGCTATAGTGCATGTGTCTCTGTGTATGTAGCCCTAGCGCGCATGTAGTTATAAACATAGTAAATAATAGCATCTCTGATTGGCTAGTTCTGGTGTTACACTGAGTCACTTCCTGTGGGTGTGGCTTATGGACTAGCAAGATTTTAAAAAATGCAGCCGTGAAACAAGAATCTACCATGTAGACCATCAGATATCCTCGACTTATAATGAAGACACATACTGCTCGCTTAAAAAAAATCTGCATTACATTTGGAGTTCATGTTATTATGTTATTATGGGTAGATTCATGTTTCATTGTTTTTTTGTTGTTGGTATATTTGTTTTTGTTTTTGTTTTTCCATGTTTTGTCTCGTGTATGTGGCCATCATCTGCTCCTTTTCTTCCACACTAACTTGTGTACAATGATAATTCTACGCCTCCACACCGTCCAATACATTGCAATGGGAAATTTGATTATGTTCATCAAAATAGGTAAGTATTTTCAATATCATAAACACACTTATGTACAATAAACGCATGCCAATGCATATGGCAGTTGAAGCAGGTTATTAAACATAGTTAACATGGGGAGCCATGCCACATGGCAACTACAGCATGCAGGAGTTACTTGCGCAGGAGTATTAGATTATTCAGCCTTGTCCATCAGTAGCAGCTGCAAAGGGTTTGAAACAGTTTGGCAAGCTCAGAGTATTTTGTCAAGTCCACTTTAATGGCAGCCCCTTTAGTCCAGAACAGGTGGTATGGCTACAGGCTAGGTTCCAGCCCCCACCACCTGGTGGGTGTGGCTGGGTTGGGGCTGCCCAATATACACATAGGCACTACTCCAGTCAATGTCATGGCAACAGCCACAGGCTCAGGGACAGGAGACTCTTGTGGGAATAGTACCACAGATACAGCTCTATGCTTAGAGTCTAATGAAAAGTGTTACAGGGAGCCTGTCCACTGTTGAACAGCACCAGAACTTTACCTTCTACATACTTGTACTGAATGCAGCCATTGGGTGGCAAGTGAAGGTGGTGCAATAAACAGCAATTTGAAATCCCAGTATTTTATTTATCACATATATAGCTCTAATTGTCCTGCCCCAGGCATAGCTGCAGGCCCAACACTGGACACTGATCTGTAGATTATTTAAGTCATCAAATTGATGGAGAAGTGGCTAAGAGTAGGTTTCCAAACTTGTGCAAGGTTGGGAAGAAGATGACCAGCTCAGATATTCTCAATATTGAATGTGACAATCATTTCCAGTTTAGCAAACATGTCCAAAGCTCGAGTGTGTTGATGAATGGAGTGGCTGTGTCAGAGATAAACTTCACCCTCCATCCTTGCCAGCCATTAACTCTTATGTAGAAACAAGGACAGATGCAGTGTAGAAGCCTTACCTGCACCTAAGCACTTCTCCATCATGGATGACACAAGTGCTAGCAATGAAGGTGGCAACTATATTACCTTGATTTTGAACATCTTTTAATGTGTGGCTAGCTTGTTAGATAGAGCTAAGGCAAGGCAGTAAGGGAATTTATAAACCGTCTCACAGGCTTAGCCAGAAATAGCCAAGTTTTGTGTGCTGATTTGAGTTGATGCTAGTTCTGATTTATATTATCTGTGGGTTTGGTGGAGTCGATACTTATATATAATATAGATAAGCCTAATGAATCTGGAAAGTATGGTGGGTTGGAGTTGTAGCCAGCTAATGGCAAAAACATGTCCTATAGATTCCCCATTGCATCAGCATTCATGGCAGGATATTATGCAGCTACGCACGAGCTCCATCTCTCTTGTATCCAAGCCCTCGTGCATGTGCCTCCCCTCTCACCTCTCAAGTGTTGTACATTAGGACTATTACAAAGATTGGTAATACAAGGTAAAGTCAACACAAGACATGATGCTCCTACTGCGCAGCGGTGCTTGGTATTTGTGGCATCCCACTACCAATGCTTCCTGCACTCAGCCTACATGAATACCCCAAGGCAACCACTTGCAGTCTACATGAATACCCCAAGGCAACCACTTGTAGTCTACATGAATACCCCAAGGCAACCACTTGCAGTCTACATGAATACCCCAAGACAACCACTTGCAGTCTACATGAATATACATGAATACCCCAAGGCAACCACTTGCAGTCTACATGAATACCCCAAGGCAACCACTTGTAGTCTACATGAATACCCCAAGGCAACCACTTGCAGTCTACATGAATACCCCAAGGCAACCACTTGCAGTCTACATGAATACCCCAAGGCAACCACTTGCAGTCTACATGAATACCCCAAGGCAACCACTTGCAGTCTACATGAATACCCCAAGGCAACCACTTGCAGTCTACATGAATACCTCAAGGCAACCACTTGCAGTCCACATGAATACCCCAAGGCAACCACTTGCAGTCTACATGAATACCCCAAGGCAACCACTTGTAGTCTACATGAATACCCCAAGGCAACCACTTGCAGTCTACATGAATACCTCAAGGCAACCACTTGCAGTCCACATGAATACCCCAAGGCAACCACTTGCAGTCTACATGAATACCTCAAGGCAACCACTTGCAGTCCACATGAATACCCCAAGGCAACCACTTGCAGTCTACATGAATACCCCAAGGCAACCACTTGCAGTCTACATGAATACCCCAAGGCAACCACTTGCAGTCTACATGAATACCCCAAGGCAACCACTTGTAGTCTACATGAATGACTAGCCAATAGGTGAGCTGTTAGTGGCTATATAGAGACTAGCCAATAGGTGAGCTGTTACTGGCTATATAGAGTAGTCAATAGGTGAGCTGTAGTCAAGAGGTGAGCTGTTAGTGGCTATATAGAGACTATCCAATAGGTAAGCTGTTAGTGGCTATATAGAGACTAGCCAATAGGTGAGCTGTTAGTGGCTATATAGAGGGTCTTGTTCTAAAAACAATCATAGAACATTATGATAGCCTGGCCTAAGAAATCAGGTACAGTGTACTGCTGTTTGTTCCTACTAGAACTGAGTTCACTTGTCCTTGAGATGGCTTGACCCCAGCCATTCGCATCACAGGTAAGTGCAATACAGTTGACATAAGCAGCTAAGTTTGCTCACAATACAAAATCCTGTCTAATCCTATCTGCGATACTAACTTCTATCAAATCATTAACATCTATAATTAGTTAATTCTGGTGTTACACTGAGTAACATCTTGTATATAAGTGGCTGCTTGACTAGAAACAGACAAAAGGATCGAATTTACTAAGCTAGACAACACACATTCACAGGAGCCTTTTATCAATGAAAATTAATATCCTTTTTTGAAATCCGTATTATATTTGGAGTAAACAGATAGAGGCTCCTGTAAATATTTACTGGCTAGCTCGGTAAATTCTTGGTAAACTCTTGGTAAATTCTTGGTAAATTCTTGGTAAATCCTTGGTAAATTCTTGGTAAACTCTTGGTAAATCCTTGGTAAATTCTTGGTAAACTCTTGGTAAACTCTTGGTAAATTATTAGTAAACTCTTGGTAAACTCTTGGTAAATTCTTGGTAAACTCTTGGTAAATTCTTGTTAAATTCTTGGTAAACTCTTGGTAAACTCTTGGTAAATTCTTGGTAAACTCTTGGTAAACTCTTGGTAAATTCTTGTTAAATCCTTGGTAAATTCTTGGTAAACTTGGTAAATACTTGTTTCATTTCTTTTTTCAATGATTGTTTTTAAATAAAATATTTTTGTCTCGTCTACCTCCAGTCATCTACCTCCAGTATGCACCTGTCATGTTTTCTCTCTCTTGTGTACAATTATTCTTTCATAACAATTTTAGTAGCATAAGACTCAGTTTTCCATCCAATGCATGACAATGAATTCCGTTTCTCACTCACAAAGAGCCAATGGGTAGTACTGGCAGTAGCAGTGTATCTTGCCATGTGGCTGAACTTGTTTGAATGCCAAGAACAGAGTGTATTTACTGAAACTCCTTCTTCAAACTAAAATGTGCATGAAAGCAAGCAACCACAGAGAAGCATGCTCTAGCAATACACATGGCATAGAACAAGCCCTGCATGTTGCGTTAGTTCTGGAGTGCTCCTGTGCAATGCTCTAGCACTACACATGGCATAGAACAACTCCTGCATGTTGCGTTAGTTCTGGAGTGCTCCTGTGCAATGCTCTAGCACTACACATGGCATAGAACACAAGCCCTGCATGTTGCGTTAGTTCTGGAGTGCTCCTGTGCAATGCTCTAGCAATACACATGGCATAGAACAACTCCTGCATGTTGCGTTAGTTCTGGAGTGCTCCTGTGCAATGCTCTAGCAATACACATGGCATAGAACAAGCCTTGCATGTTAGTTCTGGAGTGCTCCTGTGCAATGCTCTAGCAATACACATGGCATAGAACAAGCCCTGCATGTTGCGTTAGTTCTGGAGTGCTCCTGTGCAATGCTCTAGCAATACACATGGCATAGAACAACCACTGCATGTTAGTTCTGGAGTGCTCCTGTGGGGGGGGGGGGGGGGGGGGTGAAACAAGATCTTGAAGACTATTTTTTGGCTGCCTGGGTACTACCTTAGTGAAGGATTCAAGGCGTGTTTGAAGTCTGTTGGAGCTGACATGGGCTGGAACCAATGTTTCAATGTTTAGGATTCTAAGAAGCGCCGGTACGAGTTTTAGCCCAGATATAAACCTTGTGTTATTTTGCACGCCATTTAAAAACATCAAACTAATCCAGGAAGCGAAAGACTTACTTGAATATAGTACAAGAAGATTCAACATTAGTTTGTAAGAGCGACACCCGTGCTGGAGTCACAGAAGCTCGGACTCGAGACTGATGGTCGACTGGTGCAGCTCTCGTAAAGAGAGACAACAACAACAATAAACAACAACAAATGTTTACCAAACAGATTATATTAAATTGGCTTGTCAAAAAAAGAAATAAGAGTGTACAAGACCACTAGCATTTTGAAGACCCTTTACCTCTTACCGTCATGTACACCCATGTCATACTCTGAAATACACATAATATTATAGGGTAAAGGGTCTCTGAATGCCTGTAGTCTGGGTACACTCATGTTTTCCTTCCTATTTTGTCAGTCCAATGCTCCTTGTTTTAAATAGATCATTTTTGTACAGGTGTATACATTATTATATACCATACCTGAATTGCTTCATGCAGTAAAATGTCGTCGAGTCCTGTGGCAATTGACGTGATATTTCACAGTTCGCCAATCAAAATGCTACTAAACTTTTTCCCCCACTGGTAGCGGTGAAAAGAGTGCAATGCGCTCTAATAAGCGTGTGCAGATCTAGTTATTTTGGGAAGACGAAATACGGAATTTTGATTTTGAATGTAGTAGCTCGCTAACTGTTTAGAACTATCTTAAGAGTTTTTCTTCACTCATTCTTATTCTATGGTATTAACACAAGATAGTGTGGCCCATTCTTATTCTATGGTATTAACACAAGATAGTGTGGCCTATTCTTATTCTATGGTATTAACACAAGATAGTGTGGCCCACTCTTATTCTATGGTATTAACACAAGATAGTGTGGCCCATTCTTATTCTATGGTATTAACACAAGATAGTGTGGCCCATTCTTATTCTATGGTATTAACACAAGATAGCGTGGCTCATTCTTATTCTATGGTATTAACACAAGATAGTGTGGCCCACTCTTATTCTATGGTATTAACACAAGATAGCGTGGCCCACTCTTATTCTATGGTATTAGCACAAGATAGTGTGGCCCATTCTTATTCTATGGTATTAACACAAGATAGTATGGCTCATTCTTATTCTATGGTATTAACACAAGATAGTGTGGCCCATTCTTATTCTATGGTATTAACACAAGATAGCATGGCCCATTCTTATTCTATGGTATTAACACAAGATAGTGTGGCCCATTCGTATTCTATGGTATTAACACAAGATAGCGTGGCCCATTCTTATTCTATGGTATTAACACAAGATAGTGTGGCCCATTCTTATTCTATGGTATTAACACAAGATGGCATGGCTTGTTGTGAATTTTACATAAATACTACTCGTAATGCAGCGGGGATGGCAATTTCCCTTGGCCTCGCCTTGTGCCCATTCCTGCTACCTATGAACCTTGCTATTGGCTATACATATATATCTACATATGCACAGACAGGGAAGAGTGCGGATATTCTTGAGGGGTCTAAAATTGGTAGTCGATTCAAATCTGCCAGCATGTGGCTCCGTCGCCTCCCTTCATGCTCCCCTGTGATAGACGGGCGGGCTTGAATTTTTGGTTAGGTCTCTTTTGTGTATATATATATATGTTAGTTTTATCTATGGACAGTGACTTTATTGTGTAGTGTATATATTGTGATCAATTATAATTTATTGTTGAGTGTTTGTGTTTAAAAAAAAATTCTTTAGTTATTGCAATGTAAAAAAAAAAAAAAAAAAAAAAAAAAAAAAAAATCTGATAGAAGGAAGAGCAGCAGAGTCAATGTATGAATCATTCATTATACACTGCACAATCCACAGAGTACATGAATCATTATACACTGCACAATCCACAGAGTACATGAATCATTATACACTACACAATCCACAGAGTACATGAATCATTATACACTGCACAATCCACAGAGTGTATGAATCATTATACACTGCACAATCCACAGAGTGCATGAATCATTATACACTACACAATCCACAGAGTACATGAATCATTATACACTGCACAATCCACAGAGTGTATGAATCATTATACACTGCACAATCCACAGAGTACATGAATCATTATACACTGCACAATCCACAGAGTGTATGAATCATTATACACTACACAATCCACAGAGTACATGAATCATTATACACTGCACAATCCACAGAGTGCATGAATCATTATACACTGCACAATCCACAGAGTGCATGAATCATTATACACTGCACAATCCACAGAGTACATGAATCATTATACACTGCACAATCCACAGAGTACATGAATCATTATACACTGCACAATCCACAGAGTACATGAATCATTATACACTGCACAATCCACAGAGTACATGAATCATTATACACTACACAATCCACAGAGTGCATGAATCATTATACACTACACAATCCACAGAGTACATGAATCATTATACACTGCACAATCCACAGAGTGCATGAATCATTATACACTGCACAATCCACAGAGTGCATGAATCATTATACACTACACAATCCACAGAGTGCATGAATCATTATACACTGCACAATCCACAGAGTGCATGAATCATTATACACTGCACAATCCACAGAGTGCATGAATCATTATACACTGCACAATCCACAGAGTACATGAATCATTATACACTGCACAATCTACAGAGTACATGAATCATTATACACTACACAATCCACAGAGTGCATGGATCATTATACACTACACAATCCACAGAGTGCATGAATCATTATACACTGCACAATCCACAGAGTGCATGAATCATTATACACTGCACAATCCACAGAGTACATGAATCATTATACACTACACAATCCACAGAGTACATGAATCATTATACACTGCACAATCCACAGAGTACATGAATCATTATACACTACACAATCCACAGAGTACATGAATCATTATACACTACACAATCCACAGAGTACATGAATCATTATACACTGCACAATCCACAAATACTTCCCTATACTGGAATTCTGGTTAGTCACCACCATCTTAGAAGTCTGAGGAGTAAGATTCTCTGTCTACAATCTGACTGCCCACTTCTTTTCTCGCAAACAAGCAGCTACAAAATATCTGTAATTGGTGAAGGAAGCAAGCCCCCAGTGGGGAGTTCAATGGAAACTTGCTATTGCTGTACACGGCATATATTTATGCACCGTACGTTCACCACACGTAAAAAATGTGAACCGGTCACCCTCCTTAAATATTGCAGGCTTATGTAAATCTGGAATGGTCAATATAGTGACAAGATCGATAGAGTGAATGCCTGGAGATATACTATCCTAGCTGCACTGCGCAAGTGAGGACTGGCACATGGTTTAATAGCTGGTGAGACCCTTTACCAGATAACAGTATAAGCCAGCCAGAAATAGGACAAAGACCCTAATAACTCCCGCAAGCCCTCCCAAACCGAACTAAGACCCTAATAACTTCCCACAAGCCCTCCCAAACCACCCCCCATAGAACCCAAACCCTAATAACCCCCGCAAGCCCTCCCAAACCGAACTAAGACCCTAATAACTCCCCACAAGCCCTCCCAAACCACCCCCCCATAGAACCCAAACCCTAATAACCCCCACAAGCCCTCCCAAACCGAACTAAGACCCTAATAACTCCCCACAAGCCCTCCCAAACCACCGCCCCCATAGAACCCAAACCCCTGCAAGTCCTCCCAAACCGAACTCCCCCAAAAGCCCTCATACAAAAAAATGTTTTGCTCCTGGCAGGTGAGGAGTTGCATGCCTGAAAGGAAAGGATGAGAGACATAATTATTGGGATCATCGACATGCTCTAACCTTTTCCTTCTCTTGCCACCCAATGCCCAGCATTCAGCACTAGTTAGCATACATAAAGTAGCAGTGTCTGTGTGTTTTTATATCTGGGTTTTTTTCACGAGCGCTAAAATCTCAGGAACTCATTATCCAGACCAAACTTTGTGTGACCTTTAAAAATCAGCCAAGAAGGAACCAGCCAATGAGGAAAAAATCAGCCAAGAAGGAACCAGCCAATGAGGAACCAGCCAAGGAGGAACCAGCCAAGGAGGAACCAGCCAAGGAGGAACCAGTCAAGGAGGAACCAGCCAAGGAGGAACCAGCCAAGGAGGAACCAGCCAAGGAGGAACCAGCCAAGGAGGAACCAGCCAAGGAGGAACCAGCCAAGGAGGAACCGGCCAAGGAGGAACCAGCCAAGGAGGAACCAGCCAAGGAGGAACCAGCCAAGGAAAGTTTTAAGCTAAAAAATATTGGCTAATGATTGCCCAGAAATAATGCAACATAGCAGCAGCATCAACAACTACCTGATGCAACATAGCGGCATCATCAACAACTACCCGATGCAACATAGCAGCAGAATCAACAACTACCCAATGCAACATAGCAGTAGCATCAACAACTACCTGATGCAATATAGCAGCATCATCAACAACTACCTGATGCAACATAGCAGCAGCATCAACAACTACCTGATGCAATATAGCAGCATCATCAACAACTACCTGATGCAACATATGTAGCAGCAGCATCAACAACTACCTGATGCAATATAGCAGCATCATCAACAACTACCTGATGCAACATAGCAGCAGCATCAACAACTACCCGATGCAACATAGTGACAACATCAACAAACTAACCGACCAAAAAAAGTAAGTGCTGGAAATCAGCAACAAAACATATTTTTTGTAGTGATCAATTCCGTGTAACAGAATAGTAGAGGCAGCAACCTAGGGAGACACTCAGGAGAAGCTGCACACAGCAACCTAGGGGGACACTCAGGAGAAGCTGCACATAGCAACCTAGGGAGACACTCAGGAGAAGCTGCACATAGCAACCTAGGGGGACACTCAGGAGAAGCTGCACACAGCAACCTAGGGGGACACTCAGGAGAAGCTGCACACAGCAACCTAGGGGGACACTTAGGAGAAGCTGCACATAGCAACCTAGGGGGACACTCAGGAGAAGCTGCACACAGCAACCTAGGGGGACACTCAGGAGAAGCTGCACATAGCAACCTAGGGTGACACTCAGGAGAAGCTGCACACAGCAACCTAGGGAACACTCAGGAGAAGCTGCACACAGCAACCTAGGGGGACACTCAGGAGAAGCTGCACACAGCAACCTAGGGGACACTCAGGAGAAGCTGCACACAGCAACCTAGGGGGACACTCAGGAGAAGCTGCACACAGCAACCTAGGGGGACACTCAGGAGAAGCTGCACACAGCAACCTAGGGGGACACTCAGGAGAAGCTGCACACAGTAACCTAGGGGGACACTCAGGAGAAGCTACACACAGCAACCTAGGGGGACACTCAGGAGAAGCTGCACACAGCAACCTAGGGGGACACTCAGGAGAAGCTGCACACAGCAACCTAGGGGGACACTCAGGAGAAGCTGCACACAGCAACCTAGGGGGACACTCAGGAGAAGCTGCACACAGCAACCTAGGGGGACACTCAGGAGAAGCTGCACACAGCAACCTAGGGAGACACTCAGGAGAAGCTGCACACAGCAACCTAGGGGGACACTCAGGAGAAGCTGCACACAGCAACCTAGGGGGACACTCAGGAGAAGCTGCACACAGCAACCTAGGGGGACACTCAGGAGAAGCTGCACACAGCAACCTAGGGGGACACTCAGGAGAAGCTGCACATAGCAACCTAGGGGGACACTCAGGAGAAGCTGCACACAGCAACCTAGGGGGACACTCAGGAGAAGCTGCACATAGCAACCTAGGGGGACACTCAGGAGAAGCTACACACAGCAACCTAGGGAGACACTCAGGAGAAGCTGCACATAGCAACCTAGGGGGACACTCAGGAGAAGCTGCACACAGCAACCTAGGGGGACACTCAGGAGAAGCTGCACACAGTAACCTAGGGGGACACTCAGGAGAAGCTGCACACAGCAACCTAGGGAGACACTCAGGAGAAGCTGCACACAGCAACCTAGGGGGACACTCAGGAGAAGCTGCACATAGCAACCTAGGGGGACACTCAGGAGAAGCTGCACACAGCAACCTAGGGGGACACTCAGGAGAAGCTACACACAGCAACCTAGGGGGCAAACAGGAGAAGCTGCACACAGCAACCTAGGGGGACACTCAGGAGAAGCTGCACACAGCAACCTAGGGGGACACTCAGGAGAAGCTGCACACAGTAACCTAGGGGGACACTCAGGAGAAGCTGCACATGTAGCAACCTAGGGTGACACTCAGGAGAAGCTGCACACAGCAACCTAGGGGGACACTCAGGAGAAGCTGCACACAGTAACCTAGGGGGACACTCAGGAGAAGCTGCACACAGTAACCTAGGGAGACACTCAGGAGAAGCTGCACACAGCAACCTAGGGGGACACTCAGGAGAAGCTGCACACAGTAACCTAGGGGGACACTCAGGAGAAGCTGCACACAGTAACCTAGGGAGACACTCAGGAGAAGCTGCACACAGCAACCTAGGGGGACACTCAGGAGAAGCTGCACACAGCAACCTAGGGAGACACTCAGGAGAAGCTGCACACAGCAACCTAGGGGGACACTCAGGAGAAGCTGCACATAGCAACCTAGGGGGACACTCAGGAGAAGCTGCACACAGCAACCTAGGGGGACACTCAGGAGAAGCTGCACACAGCAACCTAGGGGGACACTCAGGAGAAGCTGCACACAGCAACCTAGGGGGACACTCAGGAGAAGCTGCACACAGCAACCTAGGGGGACACTCAGGAGGAGCTGCATACAGCAACCTAGGGAGACACTCAGGAGAAGCTGCACACAGCAACCTAGGGAGACACTCAGGAGAAGCTGCACACAGCAACCTAGGGGGACACTCAGGAGAAGCTGCACGGCAACCTAGGGTGACACTCAGGAGAAGCTGCACACATCAACCTAGGGAGACACTCAGGAGAAGCTGCACACAGCAACCTAGGGAGACACTCAGGAGAAGCTGCACATAGCAACCTAGGGGGACACTCAGGAGAAGCTGCACACAGCAACCTAGGGGGACACTCAGGAGAAGCTGCACACAGCAACCTAGGGGGACACTCAGGAGAAGCTGCACACAGCAACCTAGGGGGACACTCAGGAGAAGCTGCACACAGCAACCTAGGGGGACACTCAGGAGAAGCTGCACACAGCAACCTAGACTCAGGAGAAGCTGCACATAGCAACCTAGGGGGACACTCAGGAGAAGCTGCACACAGCAACCTAGGGGGACACTCAGGAGAAGCTGCACACAGCAACCTAGGGGGACACTCAGGAGAAGCTGCACACAGCAACCTAGGGGGACACTCAGGAGAAGCTGCACATAGCAACCTAGGGGGACACTCAGGAGAAGCTGCACACAGCAACCTAGGGGGACACTCAGGAGAAGCTGCACATAGCAACCTAGGGGGACACTCAGGAGAAGCTACACACAGCAACCTAGGGAGACACTCAGGAGAAGCTGCACATAGCAACCTAGGGGGACACTCAGGAGAAGCTGCACACAGCAACCTAGGGGGACACTCAGGAGAAGCTGCACATAGCAACCTAGGGGGACACTCAGGAGAAGCTGCACACAGCAACCTAGGGGGACACTCAGGAGAAGCTGCACACAGTAACCTAGGGGGACACTCAGGAGAAGCTGCACACAGCAACCTAGGGAGACACTCAGGAGAAGCTGCACACAGCAACCTAGGGTGACACTCAGGAGAAGCTGCACATAGCAACCTAGGGGGACACTCAGGAGAAGCTGCACACAGCAACCTAGGGAGACACTCAGGAGAAGCTGAACACAGCAACCTAGGGAGACACTCAGGAGAAGCTGCACATAGCAACCTAGGGAGACACTCAGGAGAAGCTGCACACAGCAACCTAGGGGGACACTCAGGAGAAGCTGCACACAGCAACCTAGGGGGACACTCAGGAGAAGCTACACACAGCAACCTAGGGGGCAAACAGGAGAAGCTGCACACAGCAACCTAGGGGGACACTCAGGAGAAGCTGCACACAGCAACCTAGGGGGACACTCAGGAGAAGCTGCACACAGTAACCTAGGGGGACACTCAGGAGAAGCTGCACATGTAGCAACCTAGGGTGACACTCAGGAGAAGCTGCACACAGCAACCTAGGGGGACACTCAGGAGAAGCTGCACACAGTAACCTAGGGGGACACTCAGGAGAAGCTGCACACAGTAACCTAGGGAGACACTCAGGAGAAGCTGCACACAGCAACCTAGGGAGACACTCAGGAGAAGCTGCACACAGCAACCTAGGGGGACACTCAGGAGAAGCTGCACATAGCAACCTAGGGGGACACTCAGGAGAAGCTGCACACAGCAACCTAGGGGGACACTCAGGAGAAGCTGCACACAGCAACCTAGGGGGACACTCAGGAGAAGCTGCACACAGCAACCTAGGGGGACACTCAGGAGAAGCTGCACACAGCAACCTAGGGGGACACTCAGGAGGAGCTGCATACAGCAACCTAGGGAGACACTCAGGAGAAGCTGCACACAGCAACCTAGGGAGACACTCAGGAGAAGCTGCACACAGCAACCTAGGGGGACACTCAGGAGAAGCTGCACGGCAACCTAGGGTGACACTCAGGAGAAGCTGCACACAATCAACCTAGGGAGACACTCAGGAGAAGCTGCACACAGCAACCTAGGGAGACACTCAGGAGAAGCTGCACATAGCAACCTAGGGGGACACTCAGGAGAAGCTGCACACAGCAACCTAGGGGGACACTCAGGAGAAGCTGCACACAGCAACCTAGGGGGACACTCAGGAGAAGCTGCACACAGCAACCTAGGGGGACACTCAGGAGAAGCTGCACACAGCAACCTAGGGAGACACTCAGGAGAAGCTGCACACAGCAACCTAGGGGGACACTCAGGAGAAGCTGCACATAGCAACCTAGGGGGACACTCAGGAGAAGCTGCACATAGCAACCTAGGGGGACACTCAGGAGAAGCTGCACACAGTAACCTAGGGGGACACTCAGGAGAAGCTACACACAGCAACCTAGGGGGGACACTCAGGAGAAGCTGCACACAGCAACCTAGGGGGACACTCAGGAGAAGCTGCATACAGCAACCTAGGGGGACACTCAGGAGAAGCTGCACATAGCAACCTAGGGGGACACTCAGGAGAAGCTGCACACAGCAACCTAGGGGGACACTCAGGAGAAGCTGCACACAGCAACCTAGGGGGACACTCAGGAGAAGCTGTACATGTAGCAACCTAGGGGGACACTCAGGAGAAGCTACACACAGCAACCTAGGGGGGACACTCAGGAGAAGCTGCACACAGCAACCTAGGGGGACACTCAGGAGATGCTGCATACAGCAACCTAGGGGGACACTCAGGAGAAGCTGCACACAGCAACCTAGGGAGACACTCAGGAGAAGCTGCACACAGCAACCTAGGGGGACACTCAGGAGAAGCTGCACACAGCAACCTAGGGGGACACTCAGGAGAAGCTGCACACAGCAACCTAGGGGGACACTCAGGAGAAGCTGCACACAGCAACCTAGGGGGACACTCAGGAGAAGCTGCATACAGCAACCTAGGGGGACACTCAGGAGAAGCTGCACACAGCAACCTAGGGGACACTCAGGAGAAGCTGCACACAGCAACCTAGGGAGACACTCAGGAGAAGCTGCACACAGCAACCTAGGGAGACACTCAGGAGAAGCTGCACACAGCAACCTAGGGGGACACTCAGGAGAAGCTGCATATAGCAACCTAGGGGGACACTCAGGAGAAGCTGCACACAGCAACCTAGGGAGACACTCAGGAGAAGCTGCACACAGCAACCTAGGGGGACACTCAGGAGAAGCTGCACATAGCAACCTAGGGGGACACTCAGGAGAAGCTGCACACAGCAACCTAGGGGGACACTCAGGAGAAGCTGCACACAGCAACCTACATAGGGAGACACTCAGGAGAAGCTGCACACAGCAACCTAGGGAGACACTCAGGAGAAGCTGCACACAGCAACCTAGGGAGACACTCAGGAGAAGCTGCACACAGCAACCTAGGGAGACACTCAGGAGAAGCTGCACACAGCAACCTAGGGAGACACTCAGGAGAAGCTGCACACAGCAACCTAGGGGGACACTCAGGAGAAGCTGCACACAGCAACCTAGGGGACACTCAGGAGAAGCTGCACACAGCAACCTAGGGAGACACTCAGGAGAAGCTGCACACAGCAACCTAGGGAGACACTCAGGAGAAGCTGCACACAGCAACCTAGGGGGACACTCAGGAGAAGCTGCACACAGCAACCTAGGGGGACACTCAGGAGAAGCTGCACACAGCAACCTAGGGAGACACTCAGGAGAAGCTGCACACAGCAACCTAGGGGGACACTCAGGAGAAGCTGCACATAGCAACCTAGGGGACACTCAGGAGAAGCTGCACATAGCAACCTAGGGGGACACTCAGGAGAAGCTGTACACAGCAACCTAGGGAGACACTCAGGAGAAGCTGCACATAGCAACCTAGGGGGACACTCAGGAGAAGCTGCACACAGCAACCTAGGGGGACACTCAGGAGAAGCTGCACACAGCAACCTAGGGGGACACTCAGGAGAAGCTGCACACAGCAACCTAGGGGGACACTCAGGAGAAGCTGCACACAGCAACCTAGGGGGACACTCAGGAGAAGCTGCACACAGCAACTTAGGGGGACACTCAGGAGAAGCTGCAAGTTTACAGCAACCTAGGGGGACACTCAGGAGAAGCTGCACACAGCAACCTAGGGGGACACTCAGGAGAAGCTGCACACAGCAACCTAGGGGGACACTCAGGAGAAGCTGCACACAGCAACCTAGGGGACACTCAGGAGAAGCTGCACACAGCAACCTAGGGTGACACTCAGGAGAAGCTGCACACAGCAACCTAGGGGGACACTCAGGAGAAGCTGTACGCAGCAACCTAGGGGGACACTCAGGAGAAGCTGCACACAGCAACCTAGGGAGACACCCAGGAGAAGGTGTACACAGCAACCTAGGGGGACACTCAGGAGAAGCTGCACACAGCAACCTAGGGAGACACTCAGGAGAAGCTGCACACAGCAACCTAGGGGGACACTCAGGAGAAGCTGCACACAGCAACCTAGGGGGACACTCAGGAGAAGCTGTACACATCAACCTAGGGAGACACTCAGGAGAAGCTGCACACAGCAACCTAGGGGGACACTCAGGAGAAGCTGCACACAGCAACCTAGGGGGACACTCAGGAGAAGCTGCACACAGCAACCTAGGGGGACACTCAGGAGAAGCTGCACACAGCAACCTAGGGGGACACTCAGGAGAAGCTGCACACAGCAACCTAGGGGGACACTCAGGAGAAGCTGCACACAGCAACCTAGGGGGACACTCAGGAGAAGCTGCACATAGCAACCTAGGGGGACACTCAGGAGAAGCTGCACATAGCAACCTAGGGGGACACTCAGGAGAAGCTGCACATAGCAACCTAGGGGGACACTCAGGAGAAGCTGCACACAGCAACCTAGGGGGACACTCAGGAGAAGCTGCACACAGCAACCTAGGGAGACACTCAGGAGAAGCTGCACACAGCAACCTAGGGAGACACTCAGGAGAAGCTGCACACAGCAACCTAGGGGGACACTCAGGAGAAGCTGCACACAGCAACCTAGGGGGACACTCAGGAGAAGCTGCACACAGCAACCTAGGGAGACACTCAGGAGAAGCTGCACACAGCAACCTAGGGAGACACTCAGGAGAAGCTGCACATAGTAACCTAGGGGGACACTCAGGAGAAGCTGCACACAGCAACCTAGGGGGACACTCAGGAGAAGCTGCACGGCAAGAGAGGAGAAGAAGGATCATTATTACGCTTCATGGGTATCAGTGTCTCATGGGGAACCCAGCTACTAGGTGTCCAGGCCCGGCTTCATGAGGAGCCCAGCTACTAGGTGTCTAGGCCCTGCTTCATGGGGAGCCCAGCTACTAGGCCTTCTTGGCATTTGGGAGCATTTTGGCCACCCTGTAGCTATGATTCACCTCATATCAGGTACCTACTGTACCTATGTACTGTATATGGTTGAACTTTGCTGCACTACTTCCCTTTTCTGTCCAGGCAACACCGGGTACCCCTGTCCATGCAATACCGGGTACAAGGTCCATGCAACACCAGGTACCCCTGTCCATGCAACACCAGGTACCCCTGTCCGTAACACCGGGTACCCCTGTCCGGGCAATACCAGGTACCCTTCTCCGGGCAACACTGACACACCACATGCAAGGCAGAGAGAGTGCAGCACATGCCACAAGGCAAGGCAGAGAGAGTGCAGCACATGCCACAAGGCAAGGCAGAGAGAGTGCAGCACATGCCACAAGGCAAGGCAGAGAGTGCAGCACATGTCACAAGGCAAGGCAGAGAGTGCAGCACATGCCACAAGGCAAGGCAGAGAGAGTGCAGCACACATGTCACAAGGGAAGGCAGAGAGAGTGCACCACACATGAGAGAACAGCTCCCACATGTAGCAGTCTGATAGAGTTGCCATACCTATTGAGCTCCACAGTTATGTTAGGAATTGAGCAGCTCTACCAAGTGTCTTTGCCCGGCCATTGAAAATCCTACGCAGTCAGTTCCCTTTCCTCCATTTTAGAATCTAACAGCAATCTTTTTTCTCTAAGGTGACCGTTTCCTTGTATACATAAGATTCAAGGCATGGGAACCATGCGTGCATATTTTTACAGGGGAATGAACAACAGATATACACATATATACAGACATCGCAGATACAGCCAGCCACGTGTGACAATCTAAACTTTCCCCCTCAAATCGCCCATGAGGGCTCGCTAATTATATTGTCGCACTGCTCTAGTGCACAGTGTCTTGTGGCCTACACGTCTGTGTCTTGTCAACTGCTACTTGATCCTGGCCTACATGTAAGTGTGTGCACAGTGTCTTGTGGCCCACAAGTCTGTGTCTTGTCAACTGCTACATCATCTGGCCTAAGTGTGTGCATACACTACAACAAGGAAGAGCATTTCCTCTACGAGGACACACATACACACATACATACTTTGTGTGCCCAGTAGCAAGCAGCAGCACTGTTGCCAGGACCCGGGTGGGCTTCCCGGGTGGGCTTATAAAACAAGTGTGTCCATACTTGTGCTTATAGTCGAGCACACATGTGCTTGTGCTCACTCATGCACTGGCCAATACCCTCTGTATGTACAATGTTGCAAGCAGCTTATCTTGTGCTCACTCATGCACTGGCCAATACCCTCTGTATGTACAATGTTGCAAGCAGCTTATCTTGTGCTCACTCATGCACTGGCCAATACCCTCTGTATGTACAATGTTGCAAGCAGCTTATCTTGTGTTCACACATGCACTGGCCAATACCCTCTGTATGTACAATGTTGCAAGCAGCTTATCTTGTGCTCACTCATGCACTGGCCAATACCCTCTGTATGTACAATGTTGCAAGCAGCTTATCTTGTGCTCACTCATGCACTGGCCAATACCCTCTGTATGTACAATGTTGCACGCAGCTTATCTTGTGCTCACTCATGCACTCGCCAATACCCTCTGTATGTACAATGTTGCAAGCAGCTTATCTTGTGCTCACTCATGCACTAGCCAATACCCTCTGTATGTACAATGTTGCAAGCAGCTTATCTTGTGCTCACTCATGCACTGGCCAACATAGAATGTTGCAATACTACTGCCATTAACACCACACTGAGGGTACAACCCTACGACCATCACCCCCACCCCTCCCCAAACATCACATGAGGTACAAGGGTCTACAGCGCACATGTCCCCCTAAACCTTGACAGGATCCGGTACCAACATCAACGCCGTTATATTTCTTCTTAGTTTGTTTTAAGGAAGTTGAAAGGTAAGATTTGCAGACACAAATAAAGTTTGCGTGTGACTGTCACTCACCACAACCATGTACATGTACATGTGTCATCCTCACCTCACACACTTCTGTGCATATTCTAAGCCTGGACTAGCAGGAACTTTTCTCTCTCTCTATCTATCTCTCTCAGACTCTGCTTCAGACAACTCCCACACTCGGCCCTCCCAGCAACTCTTCTCTGAATATCTCAAGACAGAGCAGATCAATGCACGTGCTACTGTGGTGTGTGGGTGTGTCCTGACAGGAAGAGCTGCCTTTAAGTGTGATGAAAAATTACAAGAAAACTGAGATCGAGTGAGCCACATGCATGTACATGTATATTCAGAGGGAAAAAATTGGATTGACTAGTCAAAAGAGAAGTGATGGTTGTGTTGAAGATCTGTGCTGGTAACTATTGTCACAAGAGTAAACTCCTGAGGAAACCAAATGATCATTTCATTGCACTTGTGCTTGGCCTACGTCAAGAGCACACGCAGTAAGCAGGAGCAGGCGGTGCTACAACTCCCAGCACTTGTGCTTGGCCTACGTCAAGTGCACACGCAGTAAGCAGGAGCAGGCGGTGCTACAACTCCCAGCACTTGTGCTTGGCCTACGTGCACACGTAGTGAGCAGGAGGTGCTACAACTCCCAGCACTTGTGCTTGGCCTACATCAAGAGCACACACAGTGAGCAGTGGAACAAGAGTGCATGAGTGAGTGAACCTGTCCCACTTGGTCCACATGGGTCCGTGCGTTCCACCCTTTAGTAACTGGAATGGGACGGAATCTTTCACACATGTTCTGTTCCAACTTAACATTACTCCACCATTTCAGCATTCTCCTGCCAACATTAAATGTGCATTACATGTGCTCACCTGTCTTAGGTAAAGGGCAGCATCGACCACATCCATGGTGATCTCCTTACGAGGTGGTCCTTTGCCTTTCTTAATTAGAGGCTCATCCTCATGTTGCACCACACGTCCATGCAACGTTACCAGGGCAGTTTGGATCGACTTCAATAGGGGAGCAACACCTTGCTACACAGATAGCAGCAACCAGTCGCAACAAATAGTATTAACAACATTGCAACATCAACAAATAGTAGCACACATTTATCATAGCAACAAATAGCAGCAACCATAGTTCACAGCAACATACACAGCAACAAATAGCAGCAACCACAGTTCACAGCAACAAATAGCAGCAACCATAGTTCACAGCAGCCATCACAGTTCACAGCAACAAATAGCAGCAACCATACATGTAGCTCAAATAGAAGCAACCATAGTTCATAGCAACAAATAGCAGCAACCACAGTTCACAGCGACAAATAACAGCAACCACAGTTCACAGCAACAAATAGCAGCAACCATACATGTAGCTCAAATAGAAGCAACAAATAGCAGCAACCACAGTTCACAGCAACAAATAGCAGCAACCACAGTTCACAGCAACAAATAGCAGCAACCACAGTTCACAGCAACAAAATGCAGCAACCAGTTCATAGCGACAAATAGCGACAAATAGCAGCAACCACAGTTCACAGCAACAAATAGCAGCAACCATACATGTAGCTCAAATAGAAGCAACCATAGTTAGCAGCAACCACAGTTCACAGCAACAAATAGCAGCAACCATACATGTAGCTCAAATAATAGAAGCAACCACAGTTCACAGCAACAAATAGCAGCAGCCACAGTTCACAGCAACAAATAGCAGCAACCACAGTTGACAGCAACAAATAGCAGCAACCACAGTTCATAGCAACAAATAGCAGCAACCACAGTTCACATCAACAAATAGCAGCAACCACAGTTGATAGCAACAAATAGCAGCAACCGTAGTACATCACGCATACTTGTGCCTGCTTGAGCCTGGATTTGTCCTCCTGGCTTGTGTCCTCCCCGCCCTCTCCCCTTCGAAGGTGGCTGGTGGTAGATACGAAGCACCGAGTGTCCACAGAGAGGACACCATGCAACCTCACCCATACCTCCTGTTGCTCCCTGAACTTCAGATCAACCAGCTTAAACTCCGCCTACAGTACATGCACATTGCCATAGCAACCTGATCACTATTTCAGAGATGTTAATACACTGGAGAGAGAGAGAGCTTGAGGAAGAGGTTCACAGCAAAGGCTTGAGATAGAGAACTCAGTCTGAAATAAATGTTGCAGGCACCAATAACTAGCACACACTAGCTCAGCACACACTAGCTCATCCAACTTACATTGCATGTGTCTATGTACGTGGGTGTATCTAAGTGTGCACATGTGAGGGTGCACATGTGAGTGTGCATGGGGCAGCATCCACCACTGCTAACTAAATGTGTGTATCACTGCTGCTGGGAGACTAGCTGGGGCAGCACCCACCACTGATAACTAAGTGGTGTGTGGCTGGGAGACTAGCTGGGGCAGCATCCACCACTGATAACTAAGTGTGTGTATCACTGCTGCTGGGAGACTAGCTGGGGCAGCACCCACCACTGCTAACTAAGTGTGTGTGTGTGTGTGTGGCTGCTGCTGGGAGACTAGCTGGGGCAGCACCCACCACTGCTAACTAAGTGTGTGTGTGTGTGTGTGTGTGGCTGCTGCTGGGAGACTAGCTGGGGCAGCACCCACCACTGCTAAGTGTGTGTGTGTGGCTGCTGCTGGGAGACTAGCTGGGACAGCATCAACCACTGCTAACTAAGTGTGTGTATCACTGCTGCTGGGAGACTAGCTGGGGCAGCACCCACTTTAGACTTTAGATTAGCCGGCCACTTTCTGGAAAAAAAGGCAACCTCCCTTGGGGTTGAGACACACTGCCGTCTGGTGTGTGTGATGCCTGTGCATGTGTGTGTGTCTGTGTGTGTGTGTGTGTGTGTGTGTGTGTGTGTGTGTGTCTGTGCCCAGCACTCCTATTATAATGTAGGTACATGTCATATACATGGCTTCAAAATGTGGCCAACAGTTATTGACACACCCTGTATATGTACCCCAATGTCTCCTGCATCCAGCCTCTGGCATTTGAACCTATTAGAAATTATAACAGCATATCATGGCATTCCACTGGGATTTAGTCACGTGAAAGGCACATGAAATAGACTCACTTTCTCACATGTTGGCAGTACTGCAGCAAGAGCTGGTGATAGTTGTGTGTGGGGTACTTGTAGATGTCCTGACTGGCAGCCAGGTCCCTCAGTAGCTTGGTAATGCGGGGGAGGAATGCTGGAAGAGCCAATGAAGGATAACTCACAAACACACCCACCACATCCAGACCTCCGGGTAGCATTGCACACACCTGTACATGACACATTAGCACATCACACACACACACAGACACGTGGTAGGTGAGAGGATATTGGATCAGAGTAGACTCCATTCTCAAGACGACTGCCTACAATTCTACTAGCATAACACCACAAGGAATCTGGTACAAGACTAGACACACATCAAGTGCCAGCACTGGTACCGTACTGCACCTGTGAGGTGTGCTCCACTACCCACCCACCAGCATGTATTGCACCTGTGAGGTGTGCTCCACTACCCACCCACCAGCATGTACTGCACCTGTGAGGTGTGCTCCACTACCCACCCACCAGCATGTATTGCACCTGTGAGGTGTGCTCCACTACCCACCCACCAGCATGTACTGCACCTGTGAGGTGTGCTCCACTACCCACCCACCAGCATGTACTGCACCTGTGAGGTGTGCTCCACTACCCACCCACCAGCATGTATTGCACCTGTGAGGTGTGCTCCACTACCCACCTACCAGCATGTATTACACCCACCAGCATGTACTGACCTGTGAGGTGTGCTCTACTACCCACCAACAAATATGTACGTACCTGTGAGGCATGCTCCACTACCCACCAGTCAGTGAAACTGTCCACATCATCATCAGCAGCACTCTTCTTTCCTTTAACATCTGAACACAACACAACAGTTGTCATTACACTTGACAGTACTAAGAAAGAGGTTGGCAGCTACACAAGCTACAGATGTGTTTCCTGACAGTACTAGGAAAGAGGCTGGCCGACTAGACAAACTACAGATGTGTTTGCTGACAGTACTAGGAAAGAAGTTGGCCGACTAGACAAGCTACAGATGTGTTTCCTGACAGTACTAGGAAAGAGGCTGGCAGCTAGACAAGCTACAGATGTGTTTCCTGACAGTACTAGGAAAGAGGCTGGCCGACTAGACAAACTACAGATGTGTTTGCTGACAGTACTAGGAAAGAAGTTGGCCGACTAGACAAGCTACAGATGTGTTTCCTGACAGTACTAGGAAAGAGGCTGGCAGACTAGAACAAGCTACAGATGTGTTTCCTGACAGTACTAGGAAAGAGACTGGCCGACTAGACAAGCTAATGATGTGTTTCCTGACAGTACTAGCAAAGAGGCTGGCCGACTAGACAAGCTACAGATGTGTTTGGCTGCTGCATACGAGACATACAGTCCTGACATTTAGTCTTGCATTAGCCCAAACAATTCTGGGCTCGGCACTAGGCTGGTAGAGTTATGCAACATCATCGAGTAGGACATGATGACAGTGCTTGTGACCACATCAAAACATGCCATGCACTCTCCTTTGCAGCTTGGGCAGACAGAGAGACCCACGGTCATTGACACCGACCATTCTATACCAATCATCAACATCAACACCAGTCATCAACATCAACAATAGTCATCAACATTAACACCAGTCGTTATCAGCATCAACACAAGTCATCAACATCAACACCAGTCATTAACATCAACACCAGTCATCAACATCAAAACCAGTCATCAACATCAACACCAGCCATCAACATCAACACCAGCCATCAACACCAGTCATCAGCATCAACACCAGTCGTCAACATCAACACCAGTCATCAACATCAACACCAGTCATCAACATCAAAACCAGTCATCAACATCAACACCAGCCATCAACATCAACACCATTCATCAACATCAACACCAGTCATCAGCATTAACACCAGTCATCAACATCAACACCAGTCATCAACATCAATACCAACCATCAGAATCAACACCAGTCATCAACAAATCAACACCAGTCATCAACACCAGTCATCAACATCAACACCAGTCATCAACACCAGTCATCAACATCAACACCAGTCATCAACATCAATACCAGTCATCAACACCAATCATCAACATCAACACCAGTCATCAAAATCAACACCAGTCATCAGCATTAACACCAGTCATCAACATCAACACCAGCCATCAACATCAATACCAGTCATCAACACCAGTCAGCAACATCGACACTGATCAATGGGTCTGACATATTTGTACACTAATTGGTGACAGGGAAGGAGAGAAAGAAGTGCCTGGCAAGTGCAAGCAGTGGTGCAGGTGACCAGTGGTGCAGGCGACCAGTGGTGCAGGTGACCAGTGGTGCATGCAACCAGAGGTGCAGGCCACCAGTGGTGCAGGTGACCAGTGGTACAGGTGACCAGTGGTGCAGGCGACCAGTGGTGCAGGCGACCAGTGGTACAGGCGACCAGTGGTGCAGGCGACCAGTGGTACAGGCGACCAGTAGTGCAGGCGACCAGTGGTGCAGGCGACCAGTGGTGCAGGCCACCAGAGGTGCAGGCCACCAGTGGTGCAGGTGACCAGTGGTACAGGTGACCAGTGGTGCAGGCGACCAGTGGTGCAGGTGACCAGTGGTGTATGCAATCAGTGGTGCAGGTGACCAGTGGTGCAGGTGACCAGTGGTGCATGCAACCAGTGGTACAGGTGACCAGTGGTGCAGGCCACCAGAGGTGCAGGTGACCAGTGGTGCAGGCGACCAGTGGTACAGGCGACCAGTGGTGCAGGCGACCAGTGGTACAGGCGACCAGTAGTGCAGGCGACCAGTGGTGCAGGCGACCAGTGGTGCAGGCCACCAGTGGTGCAGGCCACCAGAGGTGCAGGCCACCAGTGGTGCAGGTGACCAGTGGTGCAGGTGACCAGTGGTGCATGCGACCAGTGGTACAGGCGACCAGTGGTGCAGGCGACCAGTGGTGCAGGCGACCAGTGGTGCAGAGGTGACCAGTGGTGCAGGTGACCAGTGGTGCAGGTGACCAGTGGTGCAGGTGACCAGTGGTGCAGGTGACCAGTGGTGCAGGCGACCAGTGGTGCAGGTGACCAGTGGTGCAGGTGACCAGTGGTGCAGAGGTGACCAGTGGTGCAAGTAACTATGGAAGGCGATTAGTGGCAAATGCTAGCGAGTTCAGTACGCATGGATTCAGCATGAAAGTATTATGAGAGGCAAGCAGTTCCAACTTCATGTAAGCATGGGAATGGAAGATGCAAGCATGGGTGGGTGTGGTCTTATCAGAGCCTGGCATTTAGTAAGTTACGATGATTTCGAAGGTGTACATGATGTATCCCATGACTGAAAAATGCGT
>JAQNBH010000016.1:1724858-1772408 GCA_028752905.1 Cladorhizidae sp. MBARI D1340-BT2 | reverse complement strand
GTATGGGTCTAGATGAGGTGAGCATATTTGTATGTATGGGTCTAGATGAGGTGAGCATATTTGTATGTATGGGTCTAGATGAGGTGAGCATATTTGTATGTATGGGTCTAGATGAGGTGAGCATATTTGTATGTATGGGTCTAGATGAGGTGAGCATATTTGTATGTATGGGTCTAGATGAGGTGAGCATATTTGTATGTATGGGTCTAGATGAGGTGAGCATATTTGTATGTATGGGTCTAGATGAGGTTGAGCATATTTGTATGTATGGGTCTAGATGAGGTGAGCATATTTGTATGTATGGGTCTAGATGAGGTGAGCATATTTGTATGTATGGGTCTAGATGAGGTGAGCATATTTGTATGTATGGGTCTAGATGAGGTGAGCATATTTGTATGTATGGGTCTAGATGAGGTGAGCATATTTGTATGTATGGGTCTAGATGAGGTGAGCATATTTGTATGTATGGGTCTAGATGAGGTGAGCATATTTGTATGTATGGGTCTAGATGAGGTGAGCATATTTGTATGTATGGGTCTAGATGAGGTGAGCATATTTGTATGTATGGGTCTAGATGAGGTGAGCATATTTGTATGTATGGGTCTAGATGAGGTGAGCATATTTGTATGTATGGGTCTAGATGAGGTGAGCATATTTGTATGTATGGGTCTAGATGAGGTGAGCATATTTGTATGTATGGGTCTAGATGAGGTGAGCATATTTGTATGTATGGGTCTAGATGAGGTGAGCATATTTGTATGTATGGGTCTAGATGAGGTGAGCATATTTGTATGTATGGGTCTAGATGAGGTGAGCATATTTGTATGTATGGGTCTAGATGAGGTGAGCATATTTGTATGTATGGGTCTAGATGAGGTGAGCATATTTGTATGTATGGGTCTAGATGAGGTGAGCATATTTGTATGTATGGGTCTAGATGAGGGGAGCATATTTGTATGTATGGGTCTAGATGAGGTGAGCATATTTGTATGTATGGGTCTAGATGAGGGGAGCATATTTGTATGTATGGGTCTAGATGAGGTGAGCATATTTGTATGTATGGGTCTAGATGAGGTGAGCATATTTGTATGTATGGGTCTAGATGAGGTGAGCATATTTGTATGTATGGGTCTAGATGAGGTGAGCATATTTGTATGTATGGGTCTAGATGAGGTGAGCATATTTGTATGTATGGGTCTAGATGAGGTGAGCATATTTGTATGTATGGGTCTAGATGAGGGGAGCATATTTGTATGTATGGGTCTAGATGAGGTGAGCATATTTGTATGTATGGGTCTAGATGAGGTGAGCATATTTGTATGTATGGGTCTAGATGAGGTGAGCATATTTGTATGTATGGGTCTAGATGAGGTGAGCATATTTGTATGTATGGGTCTAGATGAGGTGAGCATATTTGTATGTATGGGTCTAGATGAGGTGAGCATATTTGTATGTATGGGTCTAGATGAGGTGAGCATATTTGTATGTATGGGTCTAGATGAGGTGAGCATATTTGTATGTATGGGTCTAGATGAGGTGAGCATATTTGTATGTATGGGTCTAGATGAGGTGAGCATATTTGTATGTATGGGTCTAGATGAGGTGAGCATATTTGTATGTATGGGTCTAGATGAGGTGAGCATATTTGTATGTATGGGTCTAGATGAGGTGAGCATATTTGTATGTATGGGTCTAGATGAGGTGAGCATATTTGTATGTATGGGTCTAGATGAGGGGAGCATATTTGTATGTATGGGTCTAGATGAGGTGAGCATATTTGTATGTATGGGTCTAGATGAGGTGAGCATATTTGTATGTATGGGTCTAGATGAGGTGAGCATATTTGTATGTATGGGTCTAGATGAGGGGAGCATATTTGTATGTATGGGTCTAGATGAGGTGAGCATATTTGTATGTATGGGTCTAGATGAGGTGAGCATATTTGTATGTATGGGTCTAGATGAGGTGAGCATATTTGTATGTATGGGTCTAGATGAGGGGAGCATATTTGTATGTATGGGTCTAGATGAGGTGAGCATATTTGTATGTATGGGTCTAGATGAGGTGAGCATATTTGTATGTATGGGTCTAGATGAGGTGAGCATATTTGTATGTATGGGTCTAGATGAGGTGAGCATATTTGTATGTATGGGTCTAGATGAGGTGAGCATATTTGTATGTATGGGTCTAGATGAGGTGAGCATATTTGTATGTATGGGTCTAGATGAGGTGAGCATATTTGTATGTATGGGTCTAGATGAGGGGAGCATATTTGTACGCATGGGTCTAGATGAGGTGAGCATATTTGTATGTATGGGTCTAGATGAGGTGAGCATATTTGTATGTATGGGTCTAGATGAGGTGAGCATATTTGTATGTATGGGTCTAGATGAGGTGAGCATATTTGTATGTATGGGTCTAGATGAGGTGAGCATATTTGTATGTATGGGTCTAGATGAGGTGAGCATATTTGTATGTATGGGTCTAGATGAGGTGAGCATATTTGTATGTATGGGTCTAGATGAGGTGAGCATATTTGTATGTATGGGTCTAGATGAGGTGAGCATATTTGTATGCATGGGTCTAGAGGAGGTGAGCATATTTGTATGTATGGGTCTAGAGGAGGTGAGCATATTTGTATGTATGGGTCTAGATGAGGGGAGCATATTTGTATGTATGGGTCTAGATGAGGTGAGCATATTTGTATGTATGGGTCTAGATGAGGGGAGCATATTTGTATGTATGGGTCTAGATGAGGTGAGCATATTTGTATGTATGGGTCTAGATGAGGTGAGCATATTTGTATGTATGGGTCTAGATGAGGTGAGCATATTTGTATGTATGGGTCTAGATGAGGTGAGCATATTTGTATGTATGGGTCTAGATGAGGTGAGCATATTTGTATGTATGGGTCTAGATGAGGTGAGCATATTTGTATGTATGGGTCTAGATGAGGTGAGCATATTTGTATGTATGGGTCTAGATGAGGTGAGCATATTTGTATGTATGGGTCTAGATGAGGTGAGCATATTTGTATGTATGGGTCTAGATGAGGTGAGCATATTTGTATGTATGGGTCTAGATGAGGTGAGCATAATTGTATGTATGGGTCTAGATGAGGTGAGCATATTTGTATGTATGGGTCTAGATGAGGTGAGCATATTTGTATGTATGGGTCTAGATGAGGTGAGCATATTTGTATGTATGGGTCTAGATGAGGTGAGCATATTTGTATGTATGGGTCTAGATGAGGTGAGCATATTTGTATGTATGGGTCTAGATGAGGTGAGCATATTTGTATGTATGGGTCTAGATGAGGTGAGCATATTTGTATGTATGGGTCTAGATGAGGGGAGCATATTTGTATGTATGGGTCTAGATGAGGTGAGCATATTTGTATGTATGGGTCTAGATGAGGTGAGCATATTTGTATGTATGGGTCTAGATGAGGTGAGCATATTTGTATGTATGGGTCTAGATGAGGTGAGCATATTTGTATGTATGGGTCTAGATGAGGGGAGCATATTTGTATGTATGGGTCTAGATGAGGTGAGCATATTTGTATGTATGGGTCTAGATGAGGTGAGCATATTTGTATGTATGGGTCTAGATGAGGTGAGCATATTTGTATGTATGGGTCTAGATGAGGTGAGCATATTTGTATGTATGGGTCTAGATGAGGGGAGCATATTTGTATGTATGGGTCTAGATGAGGTGAGCATATTTGTATGCATGGGTCTAGATGAGGTGAGCATATTTGTATGTATGGGTCTAGATGAGGTGAGCATATTTGTATGTATGGGTCTAGATGAGGGGAGCATATTTGTATGTATGGGTCTAGATGAGGTGAGCATATTTGTATGTATGGGTCTAGATGAGGTGAGCATATTTGTATGTATGGGTCTAGATGAGGTGAGCATATTTTTACGCAAGTTTTAGTGAACCTGGAGGGTCAAAAACAACAGTTGCTATAGCAGAGGCACAGGCTGGAAAGATAATGTAGCTGACTTACCTGCTGACTTCATTGCTTCAACACAGAGGAGTTGAGGTTGTTATCATTTAGAATCACCATGTTGGATGCAACGCCTTGTCCAAATATAGTTGAGAAGTTATGCAGCCGTAGGCACTGACTACTATACCTTCTTCATTACTATTTGGAAACAAGTTGTTGTTGTGTGTGTATGTGTGGTGTTTGTGTGGGTGTGGTATTGTGTGGGTGTTGTGGGTGTGGTGTTTTGTGTGTGTTGTGTGTGGTGTTGTGTGTGTGTGCGTCACATGTGTAGGTGTTGGATGACAAGTCTGTTCGGCGAAGGTTCAGGGCCTCCAACTATCAGTCCACCACTCGTGTCAAGCCCTTCATCTGTACTATGCCCATGAGACTGGATGACGGCTGGAACCAGATCCAGTTCAACCTCTCCGACTTCACACGTAGAGCCTATGGCACCAACTACATTGAGACACTCAGGGTGCAGGTCAGTCTCTCTCAGCCTCTAGCTAGCTACATTGAGACACTCAGGGTTCAGATCAGTCTCTCTGAGCCTCTAGTTACATGTAGAGTGAGCACAGGCCATGAGTGTGTCTACTGTGTGGCCTCTAGTTACATGTAGAGTGGGCACAGGACATGAGTGTGTCTACTGTGTGGCCTCTAGTTACATGTAGAGTGGGCACAGGCCATGAGTGTGTCTACTGTGTGGCCTCTAGTTACATGTAGAGTGAGCACAGGCCATGAGTGTGTCTACTGTGTGGCCTCTAGTTACATGTAGAGTGGGCACAGGCCATGAGTGTGTCTACTGTGTGGCCTCTAGTTACATGTAGAGTGGGCACAGGCCATGAGTGTGTCTACTGTGTGGCCTCTAGTTACATGTAGAGTGGGCACAGGCCATGAGTGTGTCTACTGTGTGGCCTCTAGTTACATGTAGAGTGGGCACAGGCCATGAGTGTGTCTACTGTGTGGCCTCTAGTTACATGTAGAGTGAGCACAGGCCATGAGTGTGTCTACTGTGTGGCCTCTAGTTACATGTAGAGTGAGCACAGGCCATGAGTGTGTCTACTGTGTGGCCTCTAGTTACATGTAGAGTGAGCACAGGCCATGAGTGTGTCTACTGTGTGGCCTCTAGCTACATGTAGAGTGAGCACAGGCCATGAGTGTGTCTACTGTGTGGCCTCTAGTTACATGTAGAGTGAGCACAGGCCATGAGTGTGTCTACTGTGTGGCCTCTAGTTACATGTAGAGTGAGCACAGGCCATGAGTGTGTCTACTGTGTGGCCTCTAGTTACATGTAGAGTGGGCACAGGCCATGAGTGTGTCTACTGTGTGGCCTCTAGTTACATGTAGAGTGAGCACAGGCCATGAGTGTGTCTACTGTGTGGCCTCTAGTTACATGTAGAGTGAGCACAGGCCATGAGTGTGTCTACTGTGTGGCCTCTAGTTACATGTAGAGTGTGCACAGGCCATGAGTGTGTCTACTGTGTGGCCTCTAGTTACATGTAGAGTGGGCACAGGCCATGAGTGTGTCTACTGTGTGGCCTCTAGTTACATGTAGAGTGAGCACAGGCCATGAGTGTGTCTACTGTGTGGCCTCTAGTTACATGTAGAGTGGGCACAGGCCATGAGTGTGTCCACTGTGTGGCCTCTAGTTACATGTAGAGTGAGCACAGGCCATGAGTGTGTCTACTGTGTGGCCTCTAGTTACATGTAGAGTGAGCACAGGCCATGAGTGTGTCTACTGTGTGGCCTCTAGTTACATGTAGAGTGAGCACAGGCCATGAGTGTGTCTACTGTGTGGCCTCTAGTTACATGTAGAGTGGGCACAGGCCATGAGTGTGTCTACTGTGTGGCCTCTAGTTACATGTAGAGTGAGCACAGGCCATGAGTGTGTCTACTGTGTGGCCTCTAGTTACATGTAGAGTGGGCACAGGCCATGAGTGTGTCTACTGTGTGGCCTCTAGTTACATGTAGAGTGGGCACAGGCCATGAGTGTGTCTACTGTGTGGCCTCTAGTTACATGTAGAGTGAGCACAGGCCATGAGTGTGTCTACTGTGTGGCCTCTAGTTACATGTAGAGTGGGCACAGGCCATGAGTGTGTCTACTGTGTGGCCTCTAGTTACATGTAGAGTGAGCACAGGCCATGAGTGTGTCTACTGTGTGGCCTCTAGTTACATGTAGAGTGAGCACAGGCCATGAGTGTGTCTACTGTGTGGCCTCTAGTTACATGTAGAGTGGGCACAGGCCATGAGTGTGTCTACTGTGTGGCCTCTAGTTACATGTAGAGTGAGCACAGGCCATGAGTGTGTCTACTGTGTGGCCTCTAGTTACATGTAGAGTGGGCACAGGCCATGAGTGTGTCTACTGTGTGGCCTCTAGTTACATGTAGAGTGAGCACAGGCCATGAGTGTGTCTACTGTGTGGCCTCTAGTTACATGTAGAGTGAGCACAGGCCATGAGTGTGTCTACTGTGTGGCCTCTAGTTACATGTAGAGTGAGCACAGGCCATGAGTGTGTCTACTGTGTGGCCTCTAGTTACATGTAGAGTGAGCACAGGCCATGAGTGTGTCTACTGTGTGGCCTCTAGTTACATGTAGAGTGGGCACAGGCCATGAGTGTGTCTACTGTGTGGCCTCTAGTTACATGTAGAGTGGGCACAGGCCATGAGTGTGTCTACTGTGTGGCCTCTAGTTACATGTAGAGTGGGCACAGGCCATGAGTGTGTCTACTGTGTGGCCTCTAGTTACATGTAGAGTGAGCACAGGCCATGAGTGTGTCTACTGTGTGGCCTCTAGTTACATGTAGAGTGGGCACAGGCCATGAGTGTGTCTACTGTGTGGCCTCTAGTTACATGTAGAGTGAGCACAGGCCATGAGTGTGTCTACTGTGTGGCCTCTAGTTACATGTAGAGTGGGCACAGGCCATGAGTGTGTCTACTGTGTGGCCTCTAGTTACATGTAGAGTGAGCACAGGCCATGAGTGTGTCTACTGTGTGGCCTCTAGTTACATGTAGAGTGGGCACAGGCCATGAGTGTGTCTACTGTGTGGCCTCTAGTTACATGTAGAGTGGGCACAGGCCATGAGTGTGTCTACTGTGTGGCCTCTAGTTACATGTAGAGTGAGCACAGGCCATGAGTGTGTCTACTGTGTGGCCTCTAGTTACATGTAGAGTGGGCACAGGCCATGAGTGTGTCTACTGTGTGGCCTCTAGTTACATGTAGAGTGGGCACAGGCCATGAGTGTGTCTACTGTGTGGCCTCTAGTTACATGTAGAGTGGGCACAGACCATGAGTGTGCCTACTGTGTGGCCTCTAGTTACATGTAGAGTGAGCACAGGCCATGAGTGTGTCTACTGTGTGGCCTCTAGTTACATGTAGAGTGGGCACAGGCCATGAGTGTGCCTACTGTGTGGCCTCTAGTTACATGTAGAGTGGGCACAGGCCATGAGTGTGTCTACTGTGTGGCCTCTAGTTACATGTAGAGTGGGCACAGGCCATGAGTGTGTCTACTGTGTGGCCTCTAGTTACATGTAGAGTGGGCACAGGCCATGAGTGTGTCTACTGTGTGGCCTCTAGTTACATGTAGAGTGGGCACAGGCCATGAGTGTGTCTACTGTGTGGCCTCTAGTTACATGTAGAGTTGGCACAGGCCATGAGTGTGCCTACTGTGGCCTCTAGTTACATGTAGAGTGAGCACAGGCCATGAGTGTGTCTACTGTGTGGCCTCTAGTTACATGTAGAGTGGGCACAGGCCATGAGTGTGTCTACTGTGTGGCCTCTAGTTACATGTAGAGTGGGCACAGGCCATGAGTGTGTCTACTGTGTGGCCTCTAGTTACATGTAGAGTTGGCACAGGCCATGAGTGTGCCTACTGTGGCCTCTAGTTACATGTAGAGTGAGCACAGGCCATGAGTGTGTCTACTGTGTGGCCTCTAGTTACATGTAGAGTGGGCACAGGCCATGAGTGTGTCTACTGTGTGGCCTCTAGTTACATGTAGAGTGAGCACAGGCCATGAGTGTGTCTACTGTGTGGCCTCTAGTTACATGTAGAGTGGGCACAGGCCATGAGTGTGTCTACTGTGTGGCCTCTAGTTACATGTAGAGTGAGCACAGGCCATGAGTGTGTCTACTGTGTGGCCTCTAGTTACATGTAGAGTGAGCACAGGCCATGAGTGTGTCTACTGTGTGGCCTCTAGTTACATGTAGAGTGGGCACAGGCCATGAGTGTGTCTACTGTGTGGCCTCTAGTTACATGTAGAGTGGGCACAGGCCATGAGTGTGTCTACTGTGTGGCCTCTAGTTACATGTAGAGTGGGCACAGGCCATGAGTGTGTCTACTGTGTGGCCTCTAGTTACATGTAGAGTGGGCACAGGCCATGAGTGTGTCTACTGTGTGGCCTCTAGTTACATGTAGAGTGGGCACAGGCCATGAGTGTGTCTACTGTGTGGCCTCTAGTTACATGTAGAGTGGGCACAGGCCATGAGTGTGCCTACTGTGTGGCCTCTAGTTACATGTAGAGTGGGCACAGGCCATGAGTGTGTCTACTGTGTGGCCTCTAGTTACATGTAGAGTGGGCACAGGCCATGAGTGTGTCTACTGTGTGGCCTCTAGTTACATGTAGAGTGGGCACAGGCCATGAGTGTGCCTACTGTGTGGCCTCTAGTTACATGTAGAGTGAGCACAGGCCATGAGTGTGTCTACTGTGTGGCCTCTAGTTACATGTAGAGTGAGCACAGGCCATGAGTGTGTCTACTGTGTGGCCTCTAGTTACATGTAGAGTGAGCACAGGCCATGAGTGTGTCTACTGTGTGGCCTCTAGTTACATGTAGAGTGGGCACAGGCCATGAGTGTGCCTACTGTGTGGCCTCTAGTTACATGTAGAGTGGGCACAGGCCATGAGTGTGTCTACTGTGTGGCCTCTAGTTACATGTAGAGTGAGCACAGGCCATGAGTGTGTCTACTGTGTGGCCTCTAGTTACATGTAGAGTGAGCACAGGCCATGAGTGTGCCTACTGTGTGGCCTCTAGTTACATGTAGAGTGGGCACAGGCCATGAGTGTGTCTACTGTGTGGCCTCTAGTTACATGTAGAGTGAGCACAGGCCATGAGTGTGTCTACTGTGTGGCCTCTAGTTACATGTAGAGTGAGCACAGGCCATGAGTGTGTCTACTGTGTGGCCTCTAGTTACATGTAGAGTGAGCACAGGCCATGAGTGTGTCTACTGTGTGGCCTCTAGTTACATGTAGAGTGGGCACAGGCCATGAGTGTGCCTACTGTGGCCTCTAGTTACATGTAGAGTGGGCACAGGCCATGAGTGTGCCTACTGTGTGGCCTCTAGTTACATGTAGAGTGGGCACAGGCCATGAGTGTGCCTACTGTGTGGCCTCTAGTTACATGTAGAGTGGGCACAGGCCATGAGTGTGTCTACTGTGTGGCCTCTAGTTACATGTAGAGTGAGCACAGGCCATGAGTGTGTCTACTGTGTGGCCTCTAGTTACATGTAGAGTGAGCACAGGCCATGAGTGTGTCTACTGTGTGGCCTCTAGTTACATGTAGAGTGGGCACAGGCCATGAGTGTGTCTACTGTGTGGCCTCTAGTTACATGTAGAGTGGGCACAGGCCATGAGTGTGTCTACTGTGTGGCCTCTAGTTACATGTAGAGTGAGCACAGGCCATGAGTGTGTCTACTGTGTGGCCTCTAGTTACATGTAGAGTGAGCACAGGCCATGAGTGTGTCTACTGTGTGGCCTCTAGTTACATGTAGAGTGGGCACAGGCCATGAGTGTGCCTACTGTGTGGCCTCTAGTTACATGTAGAGTGGGCACAGGCCATGAGTGTGTCTACTGTGTGGCCTCTAGTTATATGTAGAGTGGGCACAGGCCATGAGTGTGTCTACTGTGTGGCCTCTAGTTACATGTAGAGTGAGCACAGGCCATGAGTGTGTCTACTGTGTGGCCTCTAGTTACATGTAGAGTGGGCACAGGCCATGAGTGTGTCTACTGTGTGGCCTCTAGTTACATGTAGAGTGGGCACAGGCCATGAGTGTGTCTACTGTGTGGCCTCTAGTTACATGTAGAGTGGGCACAGGCCATGAGTGTGTCTACTGTGGCCTCTAGTTACATGTAGAGTGGGCACAGGCCATGAGTGTGTCTACTGTGTGGCCTCTAGTTACATGTAGAGTGAGCACAGGCCATGAGTGTGTCTACTGTGTGGCCTCTAGTTACATGTAGAGTGGGCACAGGCCATGAGTGTGTCTACTGTGTGGCCTCTAGTTACATGTAGAGTGGGCACAGGCCATGAGTGTGTCTACTGTGTGGCCTCTAGTTACATGTAGAGTGGGCACAGGCCATGAGTGTGTCTACTGTGTGGCCTCTAGTTACATGTAGAGTGAGCACAGGCCATGAGTGTGTCTACTGTGTGGCCTCTAGTTACATGTAGAGTGGGCACAGGCCATGAGTGTGTCTACTGTGTGGCCTCTAGTTACATGTAGAGTGAGCACAGGCCATGAGTGTGTCTACTGTGTGGCCTCTAGTTACATGTAGAGTGGGCACAGGCCATGAGTGTGTCTACTGTGTGGCCTCTAGTTACATGTAGAGTGGGCACAGGCCATGAGTGTGCCTACTGTGGCCTCTAGTTACATGTAGAGTGGGCACAGGCCATGAGTGTGTCTACTGTGTGGCCTCTAGTTACATGTAGAGTGAGCACAGGCCATGAGTGTGTCTACTGTGTGGCCTCTAGTTACATGTAGAGTGAGCACAGGCCATGAGTGTGTCTACTGTGTGGCCTCTAGTTACATGTAGAGTGTGCACAGGCCATGAGTGTGTCTACTGTGTGGCCTCTAGTTACATGTAGAGTGGGCACATGCCATGAGTGTGTCTACTGTGTGGCCTCTAGTTACATGTAGAGTGAGCACAGGCCATGAGTGTGTCTACTGTGTGGCCTCTAGTTACATGTAGAGTGAGCACAGGCCATGAGTGTGTCTACTGTGTGGCCTCTAGTTACATGTAGAGTGGGCACAGGCCATGAGTGTGCCTACTGTGTGGCCTCTAGTTACATGTAGAGTGAGCACAGGCCATGAGTGTGCCTACTGTGTGGCCTCTAGCTACATGTAGAGTGGGCACAGGCCATGAGTGTGTCTACTGTGGCCTCTAGTTACATGTAGAGTGGGCACAGGCCATGAGTGTGTCTACTGTGTGGCCTCTAGTTACATGTAGAGTGAGCACAGGCCATGAGTGTGTCTACTGTGTGGCCTCTAGTTACATGTAGAGTGAGCACAGGCCATGAGTGTGTCTACTGTGTGGCCTCTAGTTACATGTAGAGTGAGCACAGGCCATGAGTGTGTCTACTGTGTGGCCTCTAGTTACATGTAGAGTGAGCACAGGCCATGAGTGTGTCTACTGTGTGGCCTCTAGTTACATGTAGAGTGGGCACAGGCCATGAGTGTGTCTACTGTGTGGCCTCTAGTTACATGTAGAGTGAGCACAGGCCATGAGTGTGTCTACTGTGTGGCCTCTAGTTACATGTAGAGTGGGCACAGGCCATGAGTGTGTCTACTGTGTGGCCTCTAGTTACATGTAGAGTGAGCACAGGCCATGAGTGTGTCTACTGTGTGGCCTCTAGTTACATGTAGAGTGGGCACAGGCCATGAGTGTGTCTACTGTGTGGCCTCTAGTTGCATGTAGAGTGAGCACAGGCCATGAGTGTGTCTACTGTGTGGCCTCTAGTTACATGTAGAGTGTGCACAGGCCATGAGTGTGTCTACTGTGTGGCCTCTAGTTACATGTAGAGTGGGCACAGGCCATGAGTGTGTCTACTGTGTGGCCTCTAGTTACATGTAGAGTGGGCACAGGCCATGAGTGTGTCTACTGTGCTAAAGCTAACATCATTTGATTCCGTCACATCAACTGTGAACCCTAACCTCTATATTGTAGATCCATGCCAACTGCCGCATCAGGAGAGTGTATTTCTCCGACCGTCTCTACTCTGAGGATGAACTGCCTGCAGAGTTCAAGCTATACCTTCCCTTGCAGAACAAGCCACAAACTAAGGCAAGCTCTCATCCTGTCTGTGTGCCATGCTGGTGTAAACTAAGGCAAGCTCTCATCCTGTCTGTGTGCCACTCTGGTGTAAACTAAGGCAAGCTCTCATCCTTGTCTGTGTGCCACTCTGGTGTAAACTAAGGCAAGCTCTCATCCTTGTCTGTGTGCCACTCTGAGGCAAGCTCTCGTCCTGTCTGTGTGCCACGCTAGTGTAAACTAAGGTGACCTCTGTGTAACACTCTCTGATTAGCTATCATATTCCGATAATTCAATTTTTATGACATTATACACATATCATGTGAAGTGAATGCCCGAGCATCGGAGCCCACTTAATTAACCAAATTCAAAGTGGTCTAATATCCTTAGACTTGGCCTGGATATCTGAAAATTCCTCCCGTCTTTGGGAGAGTTTTAAGTGCAACACTACATGAACAGGTACAAGCTGAGAACGTGTGGCCTCTTAGCTTGAGAAGGTGTGGCCTCTTAGCTTGAGTAGGTGTGGCCTCTTAGCTTGAGTACAGCCCAGTTCTGTTTGCCAGTCAGGATATATTCTGTATCATGTGGATAACCCGACATTCCCCCGTGAAATTCCTAGTCCTTTATTACTGTTTTCAGTGCTTCAAACAGCTTCTCTGCTGTAGCAGATGTTGTCGATGGACATTGCTAGAAATTGAGTCACAACATGATTGACTAAGTTGTATCTCAGCAGCAGTTCTTAGCCAAACTTGTATGATGACATTCAACTAACATTAAAAAACTTTTAAGGATACTTTTGTCCTGTCTTCATCTTCATCATTCCGATGAAGATGAAGTATTTCTGTTGAAGCGTTTGCACTAAATACAACAAGCTGTTGAAAGAGAATCCATTACTTCCTATCCACTTGATCTCTTCCTCCATCACACAGAATGGTGAGAGGAGCTGACCTGTCGCGCACTAACAAGTGCATCTCTCAGGGCAGGTGCCGCTCTGCAAGAAACTTAGCAAAGTAGATTTCTGCTGCCGTAGCACTTGCTCTTCTGTGCTGCTGCATGTACATGCATGTTTCTGTGTGTATGCACTGTGCTGCTGCATGTACATGCATGTTTCTGTGTGTATGCACTGTGCTGCTGCATGTACATGCATGTTTCTGTGTGTATGCACTGTGCTGCTGCATGTACATGCATGTTTCTGTGTGTATGCACTGTGCTGCTGCATGTACATGCATGTTTCTGTGTGTATGCACTGTGCTGCTGCATGTACATGCATGTTTCTGTGTGTATGCACTGTGCTGCTACATGTACATGCATGTTTCTGTGTGTATGCACTGTGCTGCTACATGTACATGCATGTTTCTGTGTGTATGCACTGTGCTGCTGCATGTACATGTACATGCATGTTTCTGTGTATATGCACTGTGCTGCTGCATGTACATGCATGTTTCTGTGTATGCACTGTGCTGCTACATGTACATGCATGTTTCTGTGTGTATGCACTGTGCTGCTGCATGTACATGCATGTTTCTGTGTGTATGCACTGTGCTGCTACATGTACATGCATGCTTCCTCCTCCGTTCGGAGCTCCGGTGATGAGGTTTCCCTCGCCTTGGTAGCAGCACTCTCTCTGTCGGAATATTGTCCGGCGACATTCGATAGATATTTTTCCAGCATCATCTAACAGCCTAGTTGAGTGTTTCCAGCAAATAGACAGCAATATTTGGATCATATGAGGTAGATGGTGACCCAGGGCTATTTCCAGTGTGTTGAGACGTGCACACAACCAAACCTTACATGGACATATGATCAGAGATTGTTAATCAAAGTGATGATACCGAACACATGATCACAATGTACAGCACAAGCGACACTAAAGGTGACGAGCAACACAGGTTTCCATTTCTCAATGTCTGAATTCAGTTTTTGACCCTTCCAAATGTGCAAATTCAGTTTTGACTCTTCCAAATGTCCAAATTCAGTTTTTGACCCTCTAAATTCATAGTCCAGTTTTTATGACCCTTCAAACTATCGTTTTTATGACCTCAAAGTTCTATTGTCATTTCTCTATCTCGTCACTGCATGCCCACTCGTGGTGAGTTGATGTGTACTGCCATCACTTGCTGTCACTGCATGCCTGTACATCATATCATATGCAACGTGGCACTCGTGGTTGGTTGATGTGTACTGGCATCACTTGCTGTCACTGCATGCCTGTATATACATCATATCATATGCAACGTGGCACTCGTGGCGAGTTGATGTGTACTGGCATCACTTGCTGTCACTGCATGCCTGTACATCATATCATATGCAACATGGCACTCGTGGTTGGTTGATGTGTACTGACATCACTTGCAGGGAATGCAACAGGCAGTTGGGAGTGGGGGAGGGAGAGGAGGGAGAGGAGGAGGAAGAGAATCAGGAGGAGTTGACGTAGTCGAGTCTGCCTCCTAGCCTCGCACCACCACATCACATCAACATATAAAGAAGACTGGACCCTGTCTTTAACATAATATATTATAATAGTACATCTGCCAGCCATTATCTAACCTCATGTCCTTTTTTTCTTCTTTCCCCCCCCCCTTTTTTTAATATAGATGACATCACACACATCATGATATTTCAGGAAGTCATATAATTACACATATATTATAGTTGCAGTAGATGTCTTTAGGTAAGAGGTCCACACAATCTCACAACAAACAAATGGACCTATACAGTATATATGTATTTCTTATGCTTAGCACACACAATAGTAAGAGGTCCACACGATCACAACAAACAAATGGACCTATATAGTATACATGTATTTCTTATGCTTAGCACACACAATAGTATCTACTAGTGACAATGTTCGTTCTGTTCTCTGAAGTTACCCGCAAGATGTCTGCTCTTAGCGAAGACAAGGTAACCTATGCCGGCACCAAAGCAGATGGACAGGAAGAGCCAGCCGTTGAATGTCATGATGACCAGCATGAGGATATAGGCATAGCCTACCTGGACAGTGTGCAGGACTGACTGGATCAAATGCATACTCACGCTGATGGAGTAGAACTTGAAACTGCAGTGGGAGAGGAGTGATTAAGCAAGTGCCTGTATGAAGTACCACAGTAACAACAGGCCACCCTCTTAAAGTTATGGGTAGTTTTTTTAAAATAAGTCAGGCCACACTAGGGTATGCTTGGCTTCACAGCCTTGACTGTTTGTTCCTCAAAATGCAGATAACAATATGTCTGGGTGTTAAATGGTGTACAAAGCTATTATCTACCTGCAGAACACTGACTACTTGGTTCTTCCTACCCCACTATATATATACTAACTACAAAATAAGTAAAAGATTACCCTTTTGGGGTGGCCCTGACAAATCTTTTGTCGAGAAGTTCTCCCGTATCAGAGTCATCATCTAAGCTCTTGTGTCCTGGCTTAGAAGTACACATACTAGTATTGGAGTTTGAATGTTTGAAGTCCAGGTAGACTAGGTACTCTCTCAGGGATTTGAGCCCCTCATACAATAGCGCCAGCAAAAACACTGCTATTGTTGCACCCACAAGCCCTGCAAACAGAACAGTCACAAATATCTTAGCTATACTCTATTTAGTTTCAGCTATCTTTCCTCACTTCCAGTCGAGTTCACGATCCAATGTTGAAATAAGAGACCTCCAGGAATTGTTCGGCCAAAGAAAAATGTCGTCCTCATAGTCATATCCATACCCATAGTCATATCCATCATATCATTTTTGTCCTCCATCGTCTATTTTGACTATTTTAACTCTCGATCTGTAAGCTCCCGTACACACACAGCCTACCTAAAGAGCGATTGGCTGATTTGCTAACCTTACTGGGCGTGGTAAAAACATTCACGCGATACTAATCAACCGCTCGCGCAGTTGAGCACATGGATTTAACTCCAAGCTTAACTCCGTTGTTTCTGAATCCTTGCTAAGGAACCAGGCAGGCATTTGTTTAAAATTTGATATGCTGCCTTCATCATGAGATGCTAAGACACACTGTGGTTGCTGCCTAGTTATCCACCACATGAGACTATGAGATGAGAACCACACCCTGTGATGGACATGACCAAATTTGGCAACAGCGAAGTTGTGAAAAATAAAGTAACAAAACAACAACAAAACAGCGGAAGAAAACGTGCTAGAGATAATGAAATGATTTATTTTTATTTTTTATGTACAAAACCAGTATAGACTACTAATCATATTATTCTTTTATAAACACAGGAAAATGATGGTGGTCGTCATTTCAAGTTCAGACTCTTGAGAGTGGCCACCCAGCAGCCAGGTAATTCCATTCCACAATCTCTATTGACTGCTCACACTTTGGTGCTAAGCTGATGTGCAATGCCTCCTTCATTCTCTCCTAGCCTGGTCTAAGATGGCGTCTTCCTCCCACAAAATAGGATGTCCATTGTGTCCAATAATACTCTTTTTCACAGAAACTTTGTCTCGTTACAAAAGAGTTTTCCAGAAATAATTCTAACTCATTTGGGTACTATATAGTTGAGGGGGAAATAAAATGTGGGGTTCACTAGCAACAGCTCCTTAACATCTCTTCCCACCAATAGGAGGATTAGTTTGACCTTCCGTTCTCTTGCCAAGTGTGATACAGTCATACTCTTCAGCCTTCTAAAGACTAGTACATTGATATTGCTATCATCATTAACCTGATTCTTTAGAGGAGACACGAGACGACCCACTCCTGTGAGCTCTGTTTGAACAATTTCTTCTTCAAGGCTTGACCTATTGCTAAGTCAATGCCAATGGTTATGCAGGTGACCTCTGACATATGCTGCTGAGTCATGTTTTAACAAGTTGGTAAGCTCTTGATGCAGCTGGTTGCTGAAAACGTGTTGGTGCACCATATAGTGCCCAATGGGCAATGAGAACTGAGCTGATTCCCCCCATTATAATTCTCAGATTTCGAAATTATGGTACAGGAGCCTACATATGAACTCACTGCTAGTTCTCCTCAGAACTCATTCTCAGGCATAGTTCACAGCTTTGTTTAAAAGCAATGGATCAAACATCTAAGTTCCTGTGTCAAGCTAATGAAGCTATGCAGCAGCTCATCCTGAAACCAATAAAGTTAAGTGAGCAATTTTCTGGTGTTCACCAAAGCAACAAGAATCAGTTAGAGCATCTAGCGAAATATTGAGAACTAAATTCATTTTGATTATTGAGAAAATTTTGTATCTTCAGTATGTCAATATTCTTTCTATATGTGTTATTATTATTATTATTATTATTATTATTATTATTATTATTATTATTATTATTATTATTATTATTATTATATAAAATTCGATGCACACAGTATATACAAGACAACATAACATCAATTCTGATAGTTATATATATCAGTCCAAAACTAGTAATAATAAAGACAAAAATAAATAACGATAATTGTTAATCCAGAGAAAAGGTACTGATATTATTATTATTATTATTATTCTCAATGAACTCTCAGTTGACATAACATTACAATAGCCATTGACTTGAAATTGTATTCTCTCGACGTTTCGATTAGATGCTCTAGCCTTCATCAGGAATAATAAAGGCTAGAGCATCTAGTCGAAATGTCGAGAGAATACAATTTCAAGTTGATTAGAGGAGGTTCTTTTAATTTATTATAATAATAATATATATTTACAAAAACAACATAAAAATAATAACTATGATTAGCAATCATATATATATCAGGCGTCTTGGTGTTCGTTCATTCTGGACTCCAGTGTTCTGTTGGTCTCCCCTATGTAGTATTTCCCATATATAGCTGCATGGGATGTGGTACACAATGCATGATTGCATACTAGTATATAGGTCTGCTTAGTTGTGTCCTGAGAGTTCTTCACGATCTGAAAATGACTCTGATGTTGAACTTCCTGCAAACCCTCCTGATGTCTTCATCATTCCTGCTACATAAGGAATTACTACCATAGGATCCTTCCCGAAGGAATTACTACCATAGGATCCTTCCCGACCCCTCATTGCCGTACTTATCTTTTCTGTATATACCTGTAGAGGAAAGATTGATGAAGGCTTGTGGACCATACAAATGATTTGGCTATTCAAATGATGTTTTTCCTTCGGTTGGTCCTCCTTCCATCACATAGGCTATTCACACTTCTCTTCTGACATGGAAGATAGGATGGTGTGATCTATAATCAAAATACCTGTTTGTGTGCCTGTTTTTTTTGTAAACCATTGCAGTTAGCTTTCCATCTTCTGATTCCTCAGATCTTCTTTCTCACTTATAATGTCAATCAATTCATTATCACCTTGTAATGTTTTTTTAATTATAGTTGAGCAGCAGAGGACTAGAGTTCTACAAAGACCAACTCAGAGCTCTATGTCTGTTGACAATCACACATATCAGCACATGCCATGTCTCATTGCTATTGTGGGCTGCACCCCTGCAGGGTCAGCTACAGCCTCCTTCAAGGACTTGGTAACAGTTGCACAGGAGAACTCCACCAACCAAACAGCAGGTGCCTTGAGTATGCAGAAGCAACAGAGCAAGAAATAATTGCAATGACGAAAGGAAACAAGACTGTACCCATCCTACAATAGATTACCCTTTACCAATTAAAATCAAGGACACCATAATGTGTAAATTGAATGAGTCACTTAACAGGTTGTGATCTACACAGGGAGTCTTGTTTCTTCAACCATATTGTCATCATTGTTATTATCAAGTTAAAAACTAAATATTGCTAACAACCAAACGTAACACTTGACCCAGAGGATCATTTTTTTTTGGTGTGTAGGTTTTTTTAATTTACATAACTAAGCCCTAGCCCTATATAGCCCTAATTAAAATATTTATCGTAGTATATTAGATCATTATACAACATGTATATACACACACAATTTTTTTTAATATACTAATAATAAATATTGTAATAATAAATATAATAACAATAACAATAATAGTAATAAGACAAAAAAAATTAAGAATAAAACGAATAATCATATTTGTATAATTTAAAAATAATAATTACCTAGGAAATTAATTACTTAAAAATAAAAGACAACACAAACATTTTAAACTCGGTCAATTTTTGTCCTTGGTTACATGAATGATCAGTTTTTCAATTTTGTCCTTTCTCTCTAGTCTGTGCTCACTTAACCGGCATGAAGGATGGTGTTTTAAGTAAGTGCATAAGTTGCATTTGTGGGTACCCCAACAACACCATAAATGGCAAGTGTTGCTGACCCATGGTGAGCACGTGTTCTGAAGTTATTAAGAGTAAGGTAAGAGAATAGAAGATCATGTCAAAGGCTTCACTAAAACGCAGTTTTTCTGTTGAACCTGGCGAGATGTCTTACAAGAGATTAGATTCAACAAGGGAAGTTCCAGCTTTGGAGACCACGTGTAATCTTGCCAGTTTAGAGCCTTCATAGCCATCAGTACATAAAATTTTGACCTTTTTTCTCAAGTCTTTGTGCGAGTTTAATATAGTCTCTTGTGACTTAGCATGATATCAATGACCTTTGTGCTATTGCCAGTAATTGGTTGCACCACTGCAAATATCATAGACAGCATACAGACTATTGAAATTCTGACCCAATCACAAATATGGACAGGTAGGCCTTCTGAAATGAACTTACAAGGTGCAAGAAGGCAACTACTTTGTTGTGGTTAACAGTCTGCGAATAATGGGCATGGCAATTAATACCGTCATCAGTCCAAATCCAGTCCATTTGTGCTGACAGAAAGCATGTTGGCGTACAAAAATTCTTGTTCTTGTGAACAAGATTAGCCATGGTTTATTTTATTAATATATAGCTTAATCCTGTCCACACATTCATAGGCTGGTGACCAAATCCATTTCTTTTGTCTGCACTACCGTAAGAAATACCGTCTAAGAAAATTAAGGACTGTCATGTAACCATTCAAAGGTTGGCACCACTGGGTGAATTAAATTTTGATGACACCATTTGTGCATCCATTATGGCATCCTATATAGTATTCACACATACTGCTATACACTAGAAGCGAGCAAGAGATAAGAAAGGAATAGACATTTTTCAAAAAAGTAAGAAAATATAGAGATTGGAACAGCACACAAGAAACACACACTCACAAACTGTGTACTTGATACAGTTCTGTGACAAAGCTGATCATGTCAGAGAATACGTTAAGTTTTACAATGACATGAAGTGAAGATATGTAAGGTTCGCCTACACCTGCCAAACACAAAGTATCCCACACCTGCACCCACACAGACACTTAGAAACAGCCAGCCATTGTACGTCATAGCAACCAGCATGAGTAGATAGGCCACACCCACTTGTATCACATGTAGACCAGACTGCACCAGATGGGGCCGGCTAAAGATATCCTTCGACACAAACTTCAGCAACACACTTCGTCTGTACTACCAGAAGAGTGACATAAAAGTAGATAAGAGCAAAGGATTATACAACGTCACATTCGACATCCACAACAATAGCATTAACTAGCTACATATATAGCAGTACCACATCAACAACTATAGATGATAACAGCAACAACATTAGAGGTAGCAACAATATTAAAGGCAGCAATAATACTAGAGGCAGCAACAAAAGCATTAGAGGGCAGAACCGTATTAGAGGCAGCAATAGCATTACAGAGAGCAACATAAGAGGCAGCAATATTAGAAGCAGCAACATGAGCATTAGACGCAGACACAATGCCAAAGGCAACATCAACAATAATGGCAACAGCGACAACAATGGCAACAGCAACAACAACAGAAACAATGGCAACAGCAACAATAATGGCAACATCAGAAACAATGGCAACAGCAACAATAATGGCAACAGCAACAACAATGGCAATGGCAACAACAATGGCAATGGCAACAACAATGGCAACAGCAACAACGAACATTTTTTGTTTGACAAGAAGCGGTGTATCTTCATTGAAGTCGGACAGAGCAGAGTTGCTATAATACTTCTGCAGCAGCTCCAGTTCTGTTCTTTTGTGCATGTCACTCTTCCAACGGTATGCCAGGATCTCCCTCAGCGTCTTGATCCCCTCATAGAACATGGAGATCAACATAACTACCACCACACCTGCTATCATCTCTGATAGGAGATGGAGAAGAAAGTTGTAACTAATGGTGAACTACAGCATAGCAGGCTGGCCAGCTTACCTGCTGGTGTGAGCAGGTTCAGGTTGGGAAAGATCAGGGAACATTGAAACCCAAAGAAGAATTGCATCTTCATTTCACCCATCTAGACATCCAGGTTGGGAGGTGGAATAAGGAGAGGGATAGAAGCTTACCCATCACTATACAACAAACTATGCACAATTCACACAACACTTGTGATAGCTTACACAGACCCCACCAGTGCAGATTAATTATGTATATTTCTTTTAGAAGGGCGTCCTTCTGCTTCATTTGCAACTTGAATATTCACACATTATTATGTACCTCAACAAACAATTTACTTCTTTCATGGTCCAATTTCATGGTCCAATACAAGCTGCACCTGCCTCAACCTCAAATATAAATTTGACTAAGAGTTTGTCCAATACAAGCTGCACCTGCCTCAACCTCAAATATAAATTTGACTAAGAGTTTATAGTGAGGTATACATCAGCTCTCAAGTCACTCTCTCGGCTAGCAATGAAGGGAAAAAAGCCAGGTCTGTCTACGAGAGACTATACTGTGTGTGCCTGAGAGCGAGAATGAAAGAGTACTGAATAGAGTGGCTCACCATACAGGAGTGGTTGCTCATATTCATATCCATCCCTAGATTTAGATCCATGTCAAAGGAATGGTTCAGATTAACCTAACAGATCAATATAGTGTTAAAAATACTTTTTTTCGACGAGGGTAAGCAAGCTAGGCTATGCTCAGCTGATCAGCGAGGGGTTAGGTCACGTGTTTAATTGCTACGCGCGAGTGTTGATGACGCTAGCATGAAGCTCATTTATTTCTTAGGCTGTTGGTGTATTATTGTAGGCTACGTGGCTGGAGGCTTCTCTCCAAGTCCTAGGGTAGCTAAGGGTGGTGCCCTGAGGCCACCCTACCTGGCCATAGGTACCCATCTACCCGAGGCGCAGTGGATAGAGCAGAAGTTGGATCACTTCTCCAGTGGTGGCAGCTCCACATGGAAGCAACGTTATTTTGTGAACTCCACGTTGTGGAATGTGAAGTCAGGGCCTGTGTTCTTGTTGCTGGGTGGGGAAGGTCCTGCTAATCCAGTTTGGATAGTGGCGGACACCCATATTATGCTGTTAGCCCAGAAATACTCTGCCCTCGTGTTTTCAGTGGAACACAGGTAGCTTAGCTAACAAAGGAATCTATACTATGTCCGTGTAAATTGGTTAAGCAGACCAGAGTAACATGATATGTAAAAAGTTTAGTTCATGTAAGGTTCATGTGGAAGAAGGGAATGTGTGATGTGGAAGAAGGGAATGTGTGATGTAGTGAGTGATCTGTTTTAGCACTAAACTGTGTTTGCCTTGTGTCTGCAAATGTGCTTGCTGATGGCTTGGCTGTGTTAGTTCATACGTGATTTGAGTCTGGCTCCGTAAGGATTACTGTTCTTTTACAAGCTGCATACTTTTAAGTTGCACAACTAATGTGATGATTACATTTGCACTATGTTTGAGCTAGGAAAGGACTATGTAAGGCTATCCCAGAACTGTCTAAGTGCTGCAGCTATGGTGCTACTCCTAGGAGTGGGGGTTGCTGCCAGCTAATTAGCATGTGAGAAGATATGGGCAATATTGATCATTGCCTCCACTTTGGCACCCTTGCTCTATTTAAACTTGTTTACGCTGGGCTGCTCAACCAAAATGTTGTGCATTTTTACATCAGTTACCTTAGGTATCAACAGAAGATGTGTAGCACCCGAGTGAAAGGTGACCTCTGGTGAGGGGGCAACAGGATACAACAAGGAAGTGCATCTGCACCTTCTGGTATGCCTGCTTGTGCTGCTATTGTTTCCCTGTTAAAAGAGATCTTCCGGATGAAGAGAGGCATTGAATGGCTTATGAAGTGCATCTGATTAGTTTGCACCTGACCTTCAGCATGCACTCTTGCTCGGCTGACCAGTGATGTGCGATCAACTGTGAACTAATTACTAGTGTGGATATTGTCCGGTAGGGAAAGCTGGAGTGCCTGGCTATTATTTTAGGCATAGGCGAACAACACCTTTGGCCATGAGAGCACCTTCTACAGAGACACTGCATGGGATAAGGGATTATTATGACCATTTCTTGTGCATGTGATAGCCTGTTTGCATGTAGAGATGAATACACCATGTAGAATTGTTGGGACAGAGGACTCCTTATTGTTTTCTAAATTATAGAGCATGGTTTGGTTTTTTCTCACCCCCTCTCACCTTGTTTCTGCTACAGCCAGTTCACGTGTGCCGGGGAGGGGGGGGGGTAGTTTGTAGCACGTGGTGGATAGCTAGCTCTCAGAATATATCAATCTCTTAGCATCTCATAGAGGCCGAAATGCCGAGTGAATACATTTAAGTTGATAGTCGAGACACGTATCTGAAAAAGATGTCAATTGTACTAAAAATTAACTGTTTAAAAAAAAATTTTTACCAGACTTCCACAAGTATTACACGAGTACCAATAATGCTTGGCCACTGCCTTCAGGTTTTCAGTTTAGAATGGATTTATGAGCTGATTCCAGTTTCATTCTCGAGGTCATTTAGTGTTCTTTGATCTGAAGGGGGGAAAACTCGGCAGTTGGTCTTTTCTCAGATCTAGCCCTGCCTAGCAGTGCAAGCAGAAGGTTAGTGTTTGTTTGACATGACAATGGAAGGATGGGGACATTTGAGTGGTCAGGCAAATTATGGACTTCATCAAGTATGAAGGTATGGGGTTCCATAAGCATGAACTGCTTGTCAAAACTGTCGGCAAGCAAGAGGTGCTTATGTCAATCTACACAATCGTAACAGAATGAGCTTCTTTAGTTGCTAATTGGCTTCCCTTTGATGTTTTCCCTCGTATGTTGCCTCCGTAAGGGAGATAGGATGGTTGTCACAGGGCCAGGTACACAACCTGAGCAGTGTACCCCAATATGGACGTAGGACTTGTACTGTACAAAACGGGTATTGTGATGGCATGTCAACCACGATGTGATGGAGCAGATTCTGTCATCTCTCTTCTCATTTCTGCGTGTGTCCAGGTTTTATGGAGACAGTCACCCCACAAGGAACGCTTCCATTGCTAACCTAGTGTATCTGAGCAGCAGGCAGGCCCTCGCAGACTTCGCCTACTTCCACGACCTCATGGTGGTCAAGTACCAGTTGTCCAAGCGCAACAAGTGGATCTCTTTCGGAGGTTCTTACTCTGGTGCCCTCTCAGCTTGGTTCCGCAAGCTCAATCCAGATGTGGTGGCAGGGGCGGTGGCCAGCAGTGCCCCCGTTTTGGCCAAAGAGGACTTTGTGGAGTATGTGGAAGTGGTAGCCGCATCGCTAGGCAACTCCAGTCAAGGTGAGTGGTCTGTTGTTGAGGTTTAGGATAGGTCAGTGTTCAGGATAGGTCATGGTTTGCGACTGTTTTAGCTGCAGGTGGTCAAGGTGTCGCTGCCTGGTAGCTTTTGAAGTAGTCTGCTGTTGCTAATGAGATTTGTTTGTTGCGGTGTTTGTTTTTGAGATGGATCCTGTCGGCCCTTTAGTCGGATGTTCACAGGATGTGTGCAGTGTGGAGTCTGTGCTGTGTGAGTGTGTACAAGGGTGTGAGCATGTGGTGCTAAGTCAATGCATCGGTGTGGATGTGTGCGGTGTGGAGTTCATGCAATGGGTGTGCATTGTGAGTGTGTGTGCATGGGTGTAGATGTGTGTGTGGATGTGTGCAGTGTGGAGTCTGTGCATGGGTGTGGATGTGTGCATTGTGAGTGTGTGCATGGGTGTGGAGTCAGTGGATGTGTGCGGTGTGGAGTCTGTGCATGGGTGTAGATGTGTGCATTGTGAGTGTGTGCATGGGTGTAGATGTATGTGTGTGGTTGTGGAGTCCGTGGTGTGGATGTGTGCATTGTGAGTGTGGATGTGTGCGGTGTGGTGTGAGTGTGTGCATGGGTGTGTGGGTGCCTGGCCAGTTGGAGGGCTTCACTCAATTAGATTTTATTACTTTATTGTGGAATATCGATGGCACTTATTGTGGAATATCGATGGCACTTGGCTGTCTCTGCCTTGCCAACCATGGCCACCTACTTGGTTACCAAGTATGTTCAACCACTTCCATCATCTCTTCTTCTTGGGCAGGAAGAAGTTGCCCTGCTAGTGTGACTTCTGCTTTTGCTGCCATTAGTGACCTGCTCAACAACAAGAAGAGTTGGGGTATTGTGGAGAAGATGTTCAAGTGAGTACCTACATGCATAGCTCCTCAGTAAAAAATGCCACTTCTAAGTAAATCACACCCTCTTCCTCATCGTGTAACTATTTTCTTGTTGATGTTACCATAGTGTGAAGCCTCCGTTGCAGTCTGTCTTGGATGTGGCCAGCCTGGTGGAAAACCTTGCCGGTGTGTTTGAAGGAGTGGTGCAGTACAACAAGGACAACACTGCCTTTGAGGTGAGTGCAACGTTGTGTCCCTGTGCCTGGATAGCAACGTTGTGGAGCAACCCTGTGCCTGGATAGCAATGTTGTGGAGCAACCCTCTGCCTGTATAGCAATGTTGTGGAGCAACCCTGTGCTTGGATAGCAACCTTGTGGAGCAACCCTATGCTTGGATAGCAACGTTGTGGAGCAACCCTGTGCCTGGATAGCAATGTTGTGTAGCAGCCCTGGGATAGCAATGTTGTGTAGCAGCCCTGGGATAGCAATGTTGTGTAGCAACCCTATGCCTGGATAGCAATGTTGTGTAGCAACCCTATGCCTGGATAGCAATGTTGTGTAGCAACCCTGTGCCTGGGATAGCAACGTTGTATAGCAACCCTATGCCTGGATAGCAACGTTGTGTAGCAACCCTGTGCCTGGATAGCAACGTTGTGTAGCAACCCTATGCCTGGATAGCAACGTTGTGTAGCAACCCTATGCCTGGATAGCAACGTTGTGTAGCAACCCTGTGCCTGGATAGCAACGTTGTGTAGCAACCCTGTGCCTGGATAGCAACGTTGTGTAGCAACCCTATGCCTGGTTAGCAACGTTGTGTAGCAACCCTATGCCTGGATAGCAATGTTGTGTAGCAACCCTATGCCTGGATAGCAACGTTGTGTAGCAACCCTGTGCCTGGATAGCAACGTTGTGTAGCAACCCTATGCCCGGATAGCAACGTTGTGTAGCAACCCTGTGCCTGGATAGCAACGTTGTGTAGCAACTCTATGCCTGGATAGCAACGTTGTGTAGCAACCCTGTGCCTGGATAGCAACGTTGTGGAGCAACCCTGTGCCTGGATAGCAATGTTGTGTAGCAACCCTGGGATAGCAACGTTGTGTAGCAACCCTGTGCCTGGATAGCAACGTTGTTTAGCAACCCTGTGCCTGGATAGCAACGTTGTGTAGCAACCCTATGCCTGGATAGCAACGTTGTGTAGCAACCCTGTGCCTGGATAGCAACGTTGTGTAGCAACCCTATGCCTGGATAGCAATGTTGTGTAGCAACCCTGTGCCTGGATAGCAATGTTGTGTAGCAATCCTGGGATAGCAATGTTGTGGAGCAACCCTGTGCTTGGATAGCAACGTTGTGGAGCAACCCTGTGCCTGGATAGCAACGTTGTGTAGCAACCCTGTGCCTGGATAGCAACGTTGTGTAGCAACCCTATGCCTGGATAGCAATGTTGTGTAGCAACCCTGTGCTTGGATAGCAATGTTGTGTAGCAACCCTGTGCCTGGATAGCAACGTTGTGTAGCAACCCTATGCTTGGATAGCAACGTTGTGTAGCATCCCTGGGATAGCAATGTTGTGTAGCAACCCTATGCCTGGATAGCAACGTTGTGTAGCAACCCTGGGATAGCAACGTTGTGTAGCAACCCTGTGCCTGGATAGCAACGTTGTGTAGCAACCCTATGCCTGGATAGCAATGTTGTGTAGCAACCCTATGCCTGGATAGCAATGTTGTGTAGCAACCCTGGGATAGCAACGTTGTGTAGCAACCCTGTGCCTGGATAGCAACGTTGTGTAGCAACCCTATGCCTGGATAGCAACGTTGTGTAGCAACCCTATGCCTGGATAGCAACGTTGTGTAGCAACCCTGTGCCTGGATAGCAACGTTGTGTAGCAACCCTGTGCCTGGATAGCAACGTTGTGTAGAAACCCTGTGCCTGGATAGCAACGTTGTGTAACAACCCTATGCCTGGATAGCAACGTTGTGTAGCAACCCTGTGCCTGGATAGCAACGTTGTGTAGCAACCCTGTGCCTGGATAGCAACGTTGTGTAGCAACCCTATGCCTGGATAGCAACGTTGTGTAGCAACCCTATGCCTGGATAGCAACGTTGTGTAGCAACCCTGTGCCTGGATAGCAACGTTGTGTAGCAACCCTGTGCCTGGATAGCAATGTTGTGTAGCAACCCTGTGCCTGGATAGCAACGTTGTGTAGCAACCCTATGCCTGGATAGCAACGTTGTGTAGCAACCCTGTGCCTGGATAGCAATGTTGTGTAGCAATCCTGGGATAGCAACGTTGTGTAGCAACCCTGTGCCTGGATAGCAACGTTGTGTAGCAACCCTGTGCCTGGATAGCAATGTTGTGTAGCAATCCTGGGATGGCAATGTTGTGTAGCAATCCTAGGATAGCAACGTTGTGTAGCAACCCTATGCCTGGATAGCAACGCTGTGTAGCAACCCTGGGATAGCAACGTTGTATGTATAGCAACCCTGTGCCTTGATAGCAACGTTGTGTAGCAACCCTATGCCTGGATAGCAATGTTGTGTAGCAATCCTGTGCCTGGATAGCAACGTATATTGAGTGAGTGTATGGAGTTGGGCGGAGAGCTGTCTCTCCCTCTCCTCTTCTCCCTCCCCTTTAGGGCGTGGTCTAGCCTTTTTGGAGTGAAAATGAACCTATTCTAGATTTTGATTGCTAACTTAGACTCCTAGCCCTAGCCCTACTGCGTAATTGTTACCTGTTCTGCCTGTTCTTGTGTCTCTGCCGCTCTTGGTAGGAAACAAAACCTGTTGTAGTATGTGTGTGTGTATGCAGATTGTGTAAGATGTTTATATGCTCTCCTTCGCATGACGATGTTTTGTAGGGCCGCCTGAATAATGTTACCATTGACTTTCTCTGTGCCGTGATGGTGGATGGAAGCTTAGGATCGCCCCTCCAGAGGTTTGTGTCTCTGTACAAGACGTTGACTGGAGATGTCTCCATGGATGCCAGCTATGCATCGATGATCAAGCTCATGATGTCTTCTGACTGGGACGCCCCTGTGGTGGCAGGGGGAGGTGTGTGCAGGGTATTTGTGCAGGGGGAAATGTGTGCAGGGTGTGCCAGTGCAGGGGAAGTTTGTGCAGGGGGAGGTGTGTGCAGGTGTGCCAGTGCAGGGGAAGTGTGTGCAGGTGTGCCAGTGCAGGGGGAGGTGTGTGCAGGTGTGCCAGTGTAGGGGAAGTGTGTGCAGGAGAAGTGTGTGCAGGGGAAGTGTGTGCAGGTGTGCCAGTGCAGGGGGAGGTGTGTGCAGGTGTGCTGGGAGGTGTGCCAATGCTGCTGTAGGTACCATGTCATTTGCAATTTCAAAGTTCAAGTTGTTGTCACTACGATCATCCAAAATTACTTCTAGCCCTAACCTTGCCCCTTATTTCTAGCCCTAGCCCTAACCTTGCCCCTTATTGCTAGTCCTAGCCCTAACATTGACCATTATTGCTAGCCCTAGTCCTAACCTTGCCCCTTATTGCTAGCCCTAACCTTGCCCCTTATTTCTAGCCCTAGCCCTAACCTTGCCCCTTATTTCTAGCCCTAGCCCTAACCTTGCCCCTTATTGCTAGCCCTAGCCCTAACCTCACCCCTTATTGCTAGCCCTTCCCTCTCTGAACATGTGTATTGTGGTCATCCAAGCCCCGGCTTGTTTATAGCCCTAGCCCTATGCATTGGTGTGCTTTATTTGTCTTTCTAGCCCTAGCTCCCGATTGGTGTGCTTTATTTGTGTTTGACGTGCCTTATTTGACCTTCAGCTTAGAGTGAAAAATGAAAAGACTTTCTTGCATGCGGGATGTCAGGCCTTTACATGGGTTTAGGGTATTTAGGGTATCAGTGTTAGGGTATCAGTGGAAACCCCTTTTTAATTTCAAATCCCTATTCTGAAATATTCCCCCCTTAGTCATACATGTTGAAATCCATAGACCCTCAAGCATGATGATCCGTAGTTTTCTCTGCCCTTGATATCTGGTCTGACAGTCTGTGTCTGAGGGCTCTAGTAAATAGTAAGGAAGTTGAGACTTCTTGGAAGAACAGGACGACCTGCACAGCTCTCCAGGCAATCATGCCGAAGAACAGGACGACCTGCAGAAGCTCTCCAGGCAGCATGCTGAAGTGCTTTTAGTCTCAGGAGTACCAAATGCCTTTAGGTAAAGGATTTGACTTGCTTAACCCTTTCAGGTCGTAGAGGTCGCACAGTGAAATCACACTCAAGTTGTGTGATGACAAAGCAGTATCTAACCCCACTCGACTAAAAAAATCACAGAAGTTACCGAAATGATGATGTCTTACTGTGGCAAATGTGAGGTCTTACAGTAGCATGTGCGAGGTCTTACAGTAGCAAGTGTGAGGTCTTACAGTAGCATGTGTGAGGTCTTACAGTAGCAAGTGTGAGGTCTTACAGTAGCAAGTGTGAAGTTTTGCAGTAGCAAATGTGGAGTAGCAAATGTGAGGTCTTACAGTAGCAAGTGTGAAGTCTTGCAGTAGCAAATGTGAGGTCTTACAGTAGCAAATGTGAGGTCTTACAGTAGCAAATGTGAGGTCTTACAGTAGCAAATGTGAGGTCTTACAGTAGCAAATGTGAGGTCTTACAGTAGCAAATGTGAGGTCTTACAGTAGCATGTGTGAGGTCTTACAGTAACAAATGTGAAGTCTTACAGTAGCAAGTGTGAGGTCTTACAGTAGCAAATGTGAAGTCTTACAGTAGCAAATGTGAAGTCTTGCAGTAGCAAATGTGAGGTCTTAGAGTGGCCAGCATTGTCTGCTTCCACAAAAGAGCGTAGAAGTGAGTAGCCATATGGCTAACTCTATATGAAGGCACTATAAGGATGAGACAAATGCATTTCCTGCCATATCCTTGTCTAACAGGTCCGATTAGTCTAGCAGTCCTGCCTACAGTTCTGACTCCTCTAACAGTCCTGGCTACAGGTCTGACTAGTCTAACAGTCCTGGCTACAGGTCTGACTCGTCCAACAGTCCTGGCTACAGGTCTGACTAGTCTAACAGTCCTGACTACAGGTCTGACTAGTCTAACAGTCCTGACTACAAGTCTGACTAGTCTAACAGTCCTGGCTACAGGTCTGACTAGTCTAACAGTCCTGACTACAGGTCTGACTAGTCTAACAGTCCTGACTACAGGTCTGACTAGTCTAACAGTCCTGACTACAGGTCTGACTAGTCTAACAGTCCTGACTACAGGTCTGACTAGTCTAACAGTCCTGACTACACTAGTCTAACAGTCCTGACTACAGATCTGACTAGTCTAACAGTCCTGGCTACAAGTCTGACTAGTCTAACAGTCCTGACTACAGGTCTGACTAGTCTAACAGTCCTGACTACAGGTCTGACTAGTCTAACAGTCCTGGCTACAGGTCTGACTAGTCTAACAGTCCTGACTACAGGTCTGACTAGTCTAACAGTCCTGGCTACAGGTCTGACTAGTCTAACAGTCCTGGCCACAGGTCTGACTCATCTAACAGTCCTGACTACAGGTCTGACTAGTCTAACAGTCCTGGCTACAGGTCTGACTAGTCTAACAGTCCTGACTACAGGTCTGACTAGTCTAACAGTCCTGACTACAGGTCTGACTAGTCTAACAGTCCTGGCTACAGGTCTGACTCGTCCAACAGTCCTGGCTACAGGTCTGACTAGTCTAACAGTCCTGGCTACAGGTCTGACTAGTCTAACAGTCCTGACTACAGGTCTGACTAGTCGAGCAGTCCTGACTACAGGTCTGACTAGTCGAGCAGTCCTGACTACAGGTCTGACTAGTCGAGCAGTCCTGGCTACAGGTCTGACTAGTCTAACAGTCCTGGCTACAGGTCTGACTAGTCTAACAGTCCTGACTACAGATCTGACTAGTCTAACAGTCCTGGCTACAGGTCTGACTCGTCCAACAGTCCTGGCTACAGGTCTGACTAGTCTAACAGTCCTGACTACAGGTCTGACTAGTCTAACAGTCCTGACTACAGGTCTGACTAGTCTAACAGTCCTGACTACAGATCTGACTAGTCTAACAGTCCTGGCTACAGGTCTGACTCGTCCAACAGTCCTGGCTACAGGTCTGACTCATCTAACAGTCCTGACTACAGGTCTGACTAGTCTAACAGTCCTGACTACAGGTCTGACTAGTCTAACAGTCCTGACTACAGGTCTGACTAGTCTAACAGTCCTGACTACAGGTCTGACTAGTCTAACAGTCCTGGCCACAGGTCTGACTCATCTAACAGTCCTGACTACAGGTCTGACTAGTCTAACAGTCCTGACTACAGGTCTGACTAGTCTAACAGTCCTGGCCACAAGTCTGACTCATCTAACAGTCCTGGCTACAAGTCTGACTAGTCTAACAGTCCTGACTACAGGTCTGACTAGTCTAACAGTCCTGACTACAGGTCTGACTAGTCTAACAGTCCTGACTACAGGTCTGACTAGTCTAACAGTCCTGACTACAGGTCTGACTAGTCTAACAGTCCTGGCCACAGGTCTGACTCATCTAACAGTCCTGACTACAGGTCTGACTAGTCTAACAGTCCTGACTACAGGTCTGACTAGTCTAGCAGTCCTGGCTACAGGTCTGACTCGTCTAACAGTCCTTTGGAGCTTGTGTATGCCCCCCCCCCCTCCCCCCTGTTACTTTCTACATGGAAGAGGTGAAGTACCTGCAGTACATGTTTCTCTTCCTCTTCGTAAAGGCTTAAGACTCCTCCTCAGAAGAGGTCATCTTCACTGTCCATTGCTAGAGTGTCGCTTGGTTTGGAGTATCAGGGTTCAGGTTCTTGACTCAGGTTCTTGACTCAATGCGTGAAATTCATAATGCCGGAGAATTGAACGGAGTAACAGATATAGTGAGCAGCTTGATGCGGTGTGATGTGAAGTATCAGATATAGTAAGCAGCTTGATGCGGTGTGAAGTATAGGGGACATTGTGAACTAACATAACTATTCTTGAGTTTTGGGTGGAAACAACTTTCAACTTGGACATCCATGGATGACATGGGATGGAACACAGCACCTCTGGACGTGGGTAATATGGGATGTGCACAGCACCTCTGGACGTGGGTAACATGGGATGTGCACAGCACCTCTGGACGTGGATGACATGGGATGGAACACAGCACCTCTAGACGTGGATGACATGGGATGGAACACAGCACCTCTAGACGTGGATGACATGGGATGGAACACAACAGCACCTCTGGACGTGGATGACATGGGATGGAACACAGCACCTCTGGACGTGGATGACATGGGATGTGCACAGCACCTCTGGACGTGGATGACATGGGATGTGCACACCACCTCTGGACGTGGATGACTTGCGATGTGCACAGCACCTCTGGACGTGGATGACATGGGATGTGCACAGCACCTCTGGACGTGGATGACATGGGATGTGCACAGCACCTCTGGACGTGGGTGACATGGGATGTGTAGAGGGATGCATTTTTGGCGATCAAGGAAAGTGGATGGAATTCTAGGAATTGGTATATGAAGCAGAAATGAGTGGCTTGCATATTCCATTAACTACTAGAATCGCAAGCCTAGTAGTAGTGGTATCTGCCATAGCTACAGCTGTGGTTGGTATCCATTGCACTGGATCATAGCTTCCGACTTTCCTCTCAGCAGCTATAGGACTAGGGGACAACTAATTGGGTATCACTGTAGAATTATGTAGTGGCCTTTTATATTTGATATTGCATTTTACAAGTCTCGATTAGACTTCCCTGCTAATGGGGCCACAATTAAATGGCCTCTCCAGTATTCAGAGGGTTAAAGGATCTGTATGCACATGGAAGAAAGGGATGGCAGGTCCAGCCCCTGTAGGAGTCAGTAAGCCCAAGAGAAGTGCGTCTGCTAGCTGTCTATCAGCAGGAGCAGAGGAAGGAATGTGCCAAGCAGTCAAGGAAGATTAGGTTCAGCCTTTTGCATTCATTTTTTCACTTTTTTTCTTGAAGATAATTTTGAAACGGAAAATTTAACGAAACAGAATTAGCTGAAATGGAAAATGATACCCTTTGGATGAGCACTGCTGGACGTGGATGACATGGGATGTGCACAGCACCTCTGGACGTGGATGACTTGCGATGTGCACAGCACCTCTGGACGTGGATGACTTGGGATGTGCACAGCACCTCTGGACGTGGATGACTTGGGATGTGCACAGCACCTCTGGACGTGGATGACTTGGGATGTGCACAGCACCTCTGGACGTGGATGACTTGAGATGTGCACAGCACCTCTGGACGTGGATCACTTGGGATGTGCACAGCACCTCTGGACGTGGATGACTTGAGATGTGCACAGCACCTCTGGACGTGGATCACTTGGGATGTGCACAGCACCTCTGGACGTGGATGATGGGTTGGGACAAGGCTACACAATGGGACAACAATTTGCCACGCAGTCATTGAAGTGGGATGGGCGGGAGGTGTCCACATGTCAATATACAACCCAGTGTGGTGTTGAGCCAGAGTGTATCCCCATGGAACTATTGTCAACCTTCAGCCTGCCTCAACCCAGTGTGGAGTTGGTCCAGTGTGTGCCCCCATAGAGCTTTCACTAGGTGAAGACCATGGTTAACCTGCTTTGTTGATGTTCTCTTTGTTGGAACACGTAAAGAGATTGATAAAAACAAGATTTGAGACATTTTTGATTTGTTTCTTCTGATTAGTTGTTATAGGAGAGATGGTGAGTTGTCGAGTGAATAGGGAACAGAATCTCTCATCTTGTTTGTAGTTAGTTAGCATATGGAAGCCTGTCTATTCAAGTGATTGTCCTGGAACACTCTCCCTGAATGAGGCAGCTCTGTCTGTGGTGCTGGGGGGAAGTGTCAATGTGTTGCAGGCCAACCAGTTCTAAGGCTTGCTAGGAATGTGGACATGCTCCACTAATGGATATGATGTGATGAGAAGAAACTCATTGCATGGCTAATCTATCATTACTCAGTCATGGGCTAAGTTATTAGTTACAGTAGCTGGTTAGTTCTAATTGGGTAGGCAATTGTACCCTCTCTCCCTCCACCGTGCCATAATCTCATGTTTGCATCCCTCCCTCAACCACTGAGTGGTTGTGTCATGTTGCGATCTCTTCTTCCATCTCTTCAGGTCGGCAGTGGACGTATCAAACCTGCACGGAGTTTGGCTACTTCCAGACCACCAACACCAAATCCACGCCCCTCTTTTCATCCCAGTGGATCACACTCGACTACTTCTCCGACATGTGCCTGCAGATCTTCAACATCACAGCGACGGAGATCGGTGCAGCTGTGGCCAAGACCAACAAGTTCTATGGGGGGAAACATGTCAATGGTTCCAACATTGTCTTCCCCAACGGCTCTGTGGATCCATGGCATGCTCTCGGCATCACCTCTGACCTCAGCGCCACTCAGAAAGCCTTGTATATCCACGGCACCGCACACTGTGCTGACATGTATCCTCCTAGAAGTGATGATCCATTGGGGCTCAAGCTGGCCAGGCAGAATGTATCCGCACTCGTCCACCAATGGCTGTCGTGAACACGATTAGACCCACACACACACACTCTAATTAATACTGATGGGCTCTAGCGAGCCAACTAGCTATCTCTACAAGTTTTCATTTTTGATAAAACATTAATAACATCACATTTAAGTAGTTGACACTGTGTGGGAGTGTGTATGTGTGGGAGTGTGTGAGGAGTGCATGTGTAGGGGGGGGATTGACCCATCAGGGATGAGATATAGCCCTGGACTCGCGCGCTGGCCCTAGCCTGTGGGTGTGGAGACATCCTGTGTGTGGGGGGGGGGGGGACTACGTGCCAATGTCTGTTGAAACTTAAGCTTTGCCATTGGAAGCCACAGTGGGCTGAAACTGCAACTATAGCCTTAATCAAGTCTGAGCTGTGATCATCTCAACCATAACTCCCTCCCATGACTTCCTACATACTTCTTGACAATGTGCAGAGTTCTGATTACCGGGTGCCGAGTTCTGATGGAACATTGTGTAATGTGATAGTAGATGTAGACTTTGCTGATAGTCAGCTGGGATCAGCTCACCTGTGCCTAGTCTTCACCCACCTGTGTGGACTAGCCTTGAATGCTTGTGGACTCTAATGAAAGTGTACATTGACAGGGGAAGAAAGTTGTTGTTTTGGAATTAGATTGCAAGAGTGTAATATGATTCATGGCATATTGTTACAAAAATAATGCTTTATGACTCGAGCACAAAAGTCACTCTACAGAGATGGTTGGGGTGGAAGATGATTCTGAAACAACAAAGACCTGGCAGCTAGTAGAAAAGTGGTTGGTGGAAAACTAGGAAGTAGGAGAAAAGGAAAGCATGATGATTCATGAAGATGCAATGCTATGATCTATGGTTCTGACTGTCCTGTGATTATAGGTGGTGATGGAAAGAGAGAGAGAGCAAGAGTTTAGTATGGCGCATACCTCGAGGGGTACCGAGACTCGCTCACCACAGTGTGCGTTTGCATGTTGGCCAGAGAGGAAGAGGATGTGATGGAAGGAGTACACGATACTTCAAATATTAGCTCTGATTCTAGTGTTCTCCACACAAACTTTTGTGCTTCGTTGGCTCGAGGTGAGCTCAGAGCTGACTTAGGTATATAGAGTGCCGAGAGTGTGAGTGGTGGTTCTTGCAGCAGAGGTTCCTGTAACTGTGCCCTCTCCCCTACTTTCCTTGAGCAGTCCACTGCTATGTTGACCACTGCACGCCAACTGTATCCCTGGAGTGGGGTGATATCTCCATTGATCTCATTCTTAAGAATGAGCCATGCTACAAACGACTGGTCTCGGTAGACCTTCTGCAGGGTGTCTGGCTGATCTCTGCCCACAGGAATCGCCCAGCTGACTGTGGGACTGAAGTTGTCATTCATGTAAACACTAATGCTACGTTCTCTCATGGGTCCCTTGAGCGTGGCTCTCTCTGTGGTGATCCCATACCAAGGATACTGCCTCCCATCTGCATCGCTTACTGCCTCTGATAGGACATTGTTCAACTCCTGAATCTCCCAGCTAGACACACCACTGGGATAGTGGTTATAGAACTTCATTTCAGTGACTGCCTGCACCCACCCTACCGTGTAGATGTCGCCCTCTCGTAGCCTCGGTACTTCTACCTCTGCCTCTGCTCTGAAGTGAGGAGTCACGTAGTTCAGTGTAGAAGAATTTTCCTTCAGCACAGTTCTACATTGATCTACTGAGGCAGAACAGTGTGCCACCTTGAAGCTTCTTCTCACACGCGCCCACTGTTCTTCAATCGTCATCCTTTCTCGGTCGCGATCTGATCTAGAAGTAGTCTGCTTCTTCTTCTTTGGCCGGTGGTGGTGGACGCAGCCTAAGAGCCAATCCAGTGCCCTCACGCTAGCCGCCACGGCAGCGACGGCAGTTCACTGTTACCGAGATGGCTGGATTGGATAGCTATGCCGCACAAGTGTGTAAGGAAATATCCAGGCCGCAAGTTTCTCCGGTAAGAAAGAGCTACCAGCATCCACTTGTGTCGTGATATCAGAACAGCAGGATGCTATCATTGTTATTGTGTGGTTAGAAGCGCACACAGGAAGCCTAATTATGCTTACCAGCCCCAACAGTTCCGACCGCCAGGCCTTGTGTCTTGGAATTTCCCTCACATTTGCGAGTGTAGGCAAGATCGAGTATACGTAAAAGTGGGGGAAATAGTAGTGGTTTGTCCTAACGTCAGAGTGGGTTCCAGTGAGAAGCTGAGAGTGTATGAAGCCAAGATTTCTTTTGACAGCAGTGATTTTAGTGCCTCAAATCTTAACCAGTGTTTGGTCCAGCTCAGCTGCCCACATTCCTTTATACCACAGCCAAGTTCATGTGGCTGTTGTAGATTTGATTCACAGCACAATTTGTATTCAGTAAACTGTGTAATTAAGCAACTATCAGCACCATTTGAAAAAAGAGGTAAAGAATGGGGAGCAAAGCTTCCCCCATTTGACTGTTTAGGGTCATGCTGCAAGCTTGATTTACCTATATACTGTTTTATATAAACACATTTCTGTAGAATGAAACTTTGTCGCAGAGTTCATTATATAAGCTATAGCAATGCTAACTGTGCACAGAGAGTAAAACATTATAGCAATGCTAACTCTATGCACACAGAGAGTGAACCATGCTAACTGTGCTCACAGAGAGTGAAACATTATAGCAATGCTAACTCTATACACAGAGAGTGAAACATTATAGCAATGCTAACTCTATGCACACAGAGAGTGAACCATTAATAGAAATGCTAACTCTATGCACACAGAGAGTGAAACATTATACCAATGCTAACTCTATGCACACAGAGAGTGAACCATTAATAGCAATGCTAACTCTATGCACAGAGAGTGAAACATTATAGCAGTGCTAACTCTATGCACACAGAGAGTGAAACATTATAGCAGTGCTAACTCTATGCAGAGAGCAGGGCCATATAATAGGAAAATTTGAACGGGGTGGCGATTATCTAAGAAAATTTGACTGGGGAGGCGGTTGCGTACCATTGGCCATAGATGTGAAGTATGCAGAAGCTAAAACTATACTTCTATTTTGTGAAGTGCATATATACGAGGCTAAAAAGGAGTACATGACATTACAGCATTAGAACACCTCAACAAAAACATACAGAAATGCAACAACAAAATTTAATGTTCACGGTTCTGATTAAAAATTGCAGAATGTGACAGAGTTATCTCATTTTTCCCCCACTGACTTGTCTCCAGTTAGCCTTTCTTTCATAAATATCCTCTGATGATGCAGTGTCATGATGAATCAAGAGCTCTAATTCACTCAACCTCTCTTCTTTCATTGAAGAATGTGTCCAAAGCTTTAGACGACAAAGAGCAGAAAAAGATCTCTCACAAGATAAATTTCCCACAGGTATAGTTAAAAAGATTGTTAATTTTTTTATTAATTGCGGAGAATGACTGAAGATTACACTGATAGAGATCACGGCTAGCTGTATCTGGACTCCTTTTAGGTGAAACAGATCCATAAAACTTTTTCCATTTAGTTATTTCAACAGGAAAGTCAGTCTTCTCTTCCAAGGACATAAATTTCCCATAATAAGAAGTGATACTATCAATTTTATTGCTACTCAGTTTGGATAAATATAGTTGTATCAGAGATTCAGCTGCAATAATTTCCTTATGCTCATTGGAAAATCGTGTTTCTAACTGCTCAACGACATGGTCAATAAATGGGTAATATACATTGATTCTGTAGTAATCAGAAGGAGTCTGGCTAACATGTCCTGCATTGGCTCGATGGCGCTGAACAGTAGCAGTTCGTAGTTTCACAATTGTTAAATTAATAGACAAGGCTAGCATTTCAATTCTGCTCCAAACTTTCTCCCAGCAGTCATTTTTTCTGGCATCCTGAATGCATTTCTTTGCAGTGTTTACATCCCTGTATGCTTCTGCAAGATCACACTGTTTATCTTGTAAAGCTAGTATCACTGAAAACTAAGGAAACAAAGAACTGCCTGTGTAACAACCAGTGTGACAACAAATTGGCTATCTTCTAGAAACCGCATATATGTGACATAGCTAAAAGAGTCCTCACCCTTGCAGTTCAACGGGTGGCACAAAATTTAAGCACATGATTACCTCCTTGAACCTTTTCAGTCAAAGATTCAATAAGCTCATCATCATCTTCAAGAAGTCAAGAAGCTCTTTTCCTTGGTCAGTAGATGCAACTTCAAAAAAAAATTCTTTTACGCTTGGCTCTACCAGATAAAAACCATGTCAACTTTTGGATATCATCAAAAAGGTTACGGATAATGGCACACCCGTACAACTTCTGCAAATGGCAAGATTCAAAACATGTGAATGGCAATGAACATATGTGGCATGGGGATATTTTTCAGATACTTTAGCCTGTACTCCATTTCTACTTGAACTCATTACAGAGGCTCCATCATACACTTGACCAACTAGAAAAGACATGTTCAATCCCCATTGCTCAAATGTAGAGAGCAAAGCATCAGCAATCATTTGAGCATCCATCTTTGCAATTTTAATAAACCCCAGGAATCTTCATAAATTTCACAATTATTAACAAACCTTGCACAGATACCACATTTGAAAGGTCTTCAGATTCATCAGCCATGAGACTCCAGTATGATGAAAACATTGATAAAATATTCTCACGAATAGCGCCTTCGCATATGGAAATTATTGTATTCTGTACTAGGGGTGATGGATACCTAGCATTTTGAGCAGCATGCTGAAAATGCTCTTTAAGATCTTTGTCAAACTGTGACTTCCAGTTCACAAAAAAGTGAAGTTTCTATCTTTAGTTTTTGTGATATTGTTCCAATTACCAATGCCTCTCTTACCAAGGGCTACAACCACATCAATGAATGACAAAATGCCCTTCTTAGTATGGGCCTGCTGAATTCCCACTAGTTTGGCTATTAGTGAAGCAACATCTAAACCAGGTTGTTGAGTTTTATGCTATAACGCAACCATGGCCTATTTACTGTCCAGCTTAGACTAAATCTTCTCCCTGAAGTGACAGGGAACACAAAATTAGGTGACTTGGACGTCAAGAGTGTTAACTTGTCATCGACATCCAATAAGGAATGCTTTCCAGCATAAAGTGCTGGCAGCAGATGGCAAATATATTTTTTGCGCTGCTAGCACACTGACAGCTAAAATTAACAGGGTAATGTTTTAATTAATTATACATCATACATGTACTGATTATGTGACTCTTGACATCCAAGCCCACCTAATTTTTGGGGGCCTCTGAATTTTGTAGCCAAGTCGCCCTCCCTGCCCCCCCCCCCTCTAAATACGGCCCTGGAGAGTGAAACATTATAGCAATGCTAACTCTATGCACAGAGAGACATTATAGCAATGCTAACTCTATGCACAGAGAGAGTGAAACATTATAGAAGATGCTAACTATGCACACAGAGAGTGAAACATTATAGCAATGCTAACTCTATGCACAGAGAGAGTGAAATATTATAGCAATGCTAACTCTATGCACAGAGAGAGTGAAATATTATAGCAATGCTAACTCTATGCACAGAGAGTGAAACATTATAGCAATGCTAACTCTATGCACAGAGAGACATTATAGCAGATGCTAACTCTATGCACAGAGAGTGAAACATTATAGCAATGCTAACTATGCACACAGAGAGTGAAACATTATAGCAATGCCAACTCTATGCTCACAGAGAGTGAAACATTATAGCAATGCTAACTCTATGCACAGAGAGACATTATAGCAATGCTAACTCTATGCACAGAGAGAGTGAAACATTATAGAAGATGCTAACTATGCACACAGAGAGTGAAACATTATAGCAATGCTAACTCTATGCACAGAGAGAGTGAAATATTATAGCAATGCTAACTCTATGCACAGAGAGAGTGAAATATTATAGCAATGCTAACTCTATGCACAGAGAGTGAAACATTATAGCAATGCTAACTCTATGCACAGAGAGACATTATAGCAGATGCTAACTCTATGCACAGAGAGTGAAACATTATAGCAATGCTAACTATGCACACAGAGAGTGAAACATTATAGCAATGCCAACTCTATGCTCACAGAGAGTGAAACATTATAGCAGATGCTAACTCTATGCACAGAAAGTTAAACATTATAGCAGATGCTAACTCTATGCTCACAGAGAGTGAAACATTATAGCAATGCTAACTATGCACAGAGAGAGTGAATTATTATAGCAGATGCTAACTCTATGAGAGAGTGAAACATTATAGCAATGCTAACTCTATGCACAGAGAGAGTGAAATATTATAGCAATGCTAACTCTATGCAAAGTACAAACACAAAAAACCAATTTAATGCTGCAACAAATGAAAAAAAATGTAAGGGATGGTGGTCCTGTATTTCCATCATCAATCTATGTCATCCATAGATAAACAAGTTACTAGGGCTACTTATGGATGTACAAGTTACTACTGGGTATCCACAGATGAACGAGTTACTAGGGGTATCCGCGGATGAACGAGTTATTAGGAGTCAACGGATGAACAAGTTACTAGGGGTATCCATGAGTTACTAGGGGTATCCCCAGATGAAAGAGTTACTAGGGGATCTGCAGATGAACAAGTAACTAGGGGCTGCGGATGAATGAGTTACTAGGGGCCACAGATGAATGAGCAGATGAATGAGTTACTAGGGGTATCTGCAGATGAATGAGTTACTAGGGGTATCCACAGATGAACACGTTACTAGGGGTATCCACAGATGAATGAGTTACTATGGCTACCTGCAGATGAATGAGTTACTAAGGGTATCCCACAGATGATCCATTGAAATCCATCGTAACTTGGTCATTTACGGATCCTCTGACAGGGGGCATGGATGTATATGTGAGCATCAATTGATGGTTCGTCGATATCCCTAGCTACTTGGTCACCCATGTCCAACACGGGACTGAGATGCCAAGACCAATGTATGCGGGGGGAGGGGTGGGTGGGGAGAGGTGCGCGCACACACATACATGCACACATACACACACATGCATGTTAAAAATCCAGGTTTTGTGTTGACTATATCTGCTTCACTTTAACCGTATTACCCTTCCACGGTGATCACTGACACCTTTGGTGACCCTATTATCCTCCACGACACCTTTGGTGACCCTATTATCCTCCACGGTGATCACTGACACCTTTGGTGACCCTATTATCCTCCACAGTGATCACTTTACCATTTGGTGACCCTATTACCATCTATGGTAATCACTGACACCATTACCATGGTAATCAATGACACAATTCGGTGATCGTATTACCATAGCAATGTTAACTCAAGGCACATAGAGAGTGAAACATTATTACGGTGATTACTAATACCATTTAGTGACTCTATTATATTTCACAGTGGTTAGTGTACAGTTACAAACAAGTCCAAGTGGAAAAAAATCTGACAGAGTTGTATGTCATTACTCATGCGTGCACTCGAGGCCAAGGCTCGGGCAATGCAGGGTTATATATGGCAAGGCACTGCAGGGTTATATATGGCAAGGCACTGCAGGGTTATATATGGCAAGGCACTGCAGGGTTATATATGGCAAGGCTAGGGTACTGCAGGGTTATATATGGCAAGGCTAGGGTACTGCAGGGTTATATATGGCAAGGCACTGCAGGGTTATATATGGCAAGGCTCGGGCAATGCAGGGTTATATATGGCAAGGCACTGCAGGGTTATATATGGCAAGGCACTGCAGGGTTATATATGGCAAGGCACTGCAGGGTTATATATGGCAAGGCACTGCAGGGTTATATATGGCAAGGCACTGCAGGGTTATATATGGCATGGCCAGGGTTATATATGGCAAGGCACTGCAGGGTTATATATGGCAAGGCTAGGGTACTGCAGGGTTATATATGGCAAGGCACTGCAGGGTTATATATGGCAAGGCACTGCAGGGTTATATATGGCAAGGCTCGGGCAATGCAGGGTTATATATGGCAAACTGCAGGGTTATATATGGCAAGGTACTGCAGGGTTATATATGGCAAGGCACTGCAGGGTTATATATGGCAAGGCCAGGGTTATATATGGCAAGGCACTGCAGGGTTATATATGGCAAAGCTAGGGTACTGCAGGGTTATATATGGCAAGGCACTGCAGGGTTATATATGGCAAGGCACTGCAGGGTTATATATAGCAGGGCACTGCAGGGTTATATATAACAGGGCACTGCAGGGTTATATATAGCAGGGCACTGCAGGGTTATATATGGCAAGGCACTGCAGGGTTATATATGGCAAGGCTCGGGTACTGCAGGGTTATATATAGCAGGGCACTGCAGGGTTATATATGGCAAGGCACTGCAGGGTTATATATGGCCAAGGCTCGGGTACAGCAGGGTTATATATGGCAACTACTTACGATTTAAAAATGAACTCTCGAGTTGATATAACTTTCTTGATAACTATTGAATTTACTCACTCGACCTTTGGCTAGATGCTCTAGCCTCTAAGGAATAGTGTAAAAGATATCCACAGCCAGTGAGTTCATTTCTCTCTCCATTGTCCACTAGACCAGAAGGTTGGATGCTGAACATGCCCTAGTCCAATAAGCTTTACTCAGAGCAATGCCATCAACTCTAGCAACAATATTGTCCAAGAATGCGTAAATTATGTGGCCGTAAATTCATATCCACAATGCAGTGCGGCTATTTGGGGTGAGCTAGGGACACTCCCAGCATGGGGTGAGCCAGGGACACACCCAGCATGGGGTGAGCCAGCATGGGGTGAGCCAGGGACACGCCCATCATGGGGTGAGCCAGGGGCACGCCCAGCATGGGGTGAGCCAGGGACACACCCAGCATGGGGTGAGCTAGGGACACGCCCAGCATGGGGCACGCCCAGCATGGGGTGAGCCAGGGACACACCCAGCATTGGGTGTGCCAGGGACACTCCCAGCATGGGGTGAGCCAGGGACACGCCCAGCATGGGGTGTGCCAGGGACACGCCCAGCATGGGGTGAGCCAGGGACACGCCCAGCATGGGGTGAGCCAGGGACACGCCCAGCATGGGGTGAGCCAGGGACATACCCAGCATGGGGTGAGCCAGGGACACTTCCAGCATGGGGTGAGCCAGGGACACGCCCAGCATGGGGTGAGCCAGGGACACGCCCAGCATGGGGTGAGCCAGGGACATGCCCAGCATGGGGTGAGCAAGGGACACGCCCAGCATTGGACGTCCAGCAAAGAACAGTTGAAGTGGGAATAATGTGGAGTACTTACAGTACAGAGTGCAAAGTTTTTAGTTGACCTAAAGAACACAACGAGACAAATTCATAGCCTTTTTTTCCTTTTCTGTTTTGATTGCCTCCGATGGAATAAATTCTCCTATGGAGGTCATGAGGTTAATCAGTTCCACAGGATGAGGAGGATTGCCAAATTCATCTCTTTTCTGTATCTTGAAGAAGACATTGGTGAACACGATCTGGTTGCAAGGCAGGCACACTTTCAACAGGGCTGTCAGAAAACCAATGACTTGATGGAGTGCTTTACTTGCTAGCATACTAATGGTAGAATTGGCCTCTCTGTGTAAACCTAACTTGTAAGACTTCTTCCACTTAGCTATATCTCAGTGATTAATTAGTATTCTCTTCCAAGGGTATGGGATATCATTATTCATGGTTCATCAGAATCATAAATTTATATTAATAAAGAAGAAAATGAGAACTGGCTTGCTGTTTGGCAAAAGGTGACCTTCACAGGCTGAAGCTGCCACATAACAGATAGGAATGTAGAGTGACTATAAGTTACCAGCTACTAACAGACTCATCACTCTAGGGACATAGTACATGCGTAAACTAATCACATAACCTGTACCACTAAAAACATAATCGTAGTGTCACAGAGGCAGCACTGAGCATGTGCACACTAATTGACACCCATAAATGTAACCAATTTAGCATTTCTGTGGCTTATGGGGAAGAGGTCCAGTTAGGACGTGTATCAGAATGTGCTGTCATTAGTGGAGCAGTCAAGTTTGGGGTATGTGCTCATATCAGAATGCGCTGCCATTGGTGGTGCAGTCAAGTTTGGGGTGTGTGCTCGTACCAGAATGTGCTGTCATTAGTGGAGCAGTCAAGTTTGGGGGGTGTGCTCGTACCAGAAACAACACTCCTATAGTCTTACTGACTGAAACTTCACAGCAAACATAGCATGTGGTGAATTGTCTTCAAGGTTGCGTATCATGCCTGGATGAAGCCTCTGGCCTCTCCATGATGGGCCTTCATTCATGGCTGCTGAATAGAGCCTTCACAATTGGCATTTCAACTTCAATATGGCATCCCTCTTTGGATCATGATGGGGCATCTCTGTGTTCATGATGGGCCTCCTGGTATTCAGGCAGTGGGAGTCCTGATCCCCCCAACTAGGCACATCTGCCCCTCGCACCAGACAAAGATCACACACCCATTCCTAAATTATTTATTACACGAGGTGCCCAGCAGGGACCTACTACGGCCTCTCCTGTTCTGTCTTTGTGTTTACTTTATGGGCTGCAAGCAAGCACTCCATTCTGTATGTTCACCACCTTGATGAGGACACCTTAGGAGGAAGCTGGACATCCCTCAAGCATGATCTGGAGGTGAGGTGATAGAGTGGGAGGACTGTGTGTTAATAGGGACAAATCTGAAGTTATTTGTGTGGATCCTGTCACTTTAAATTCCACCTTTTCTACAGGGAGCTCAAGTGGTGACCACAGTCATTGTTGTGTTTATCTATTACGGACATCCTAAAATCCAAATCTGTCCTGCTGCAAAGGACGGGTGACAGATTTCAACATCTCTCTCTTCCCATGATGTTCTTTTCCTCCTGGCTGAACGTGTTGCCCATCTCTGCACTGGTCTGAGCCTGCTTGCCTCTAGAACTAAGGGGTCAGGAGCCTGACTGAACATGTTGCCCATTTCTGCACTGGTCTGAGCCTGCTTGCCTCTAGAACTAAGGGGTCAGGAGCCTGGCTGAACGTGTTGCCCATCTCTGCACTGGTCTGAGCCTGCTTGCCTCATCAGGGTAGCAGTTGGTCTCTGTGGTGCCCCTATGTGCAGACACCATACTTGCCACCATTGCGAGGTTGCAGTGAACAAGCTTTGTCTGCATAGTCTTAGCTGCCTCAGAAGTGGAGGATCACCACCATTGCCACACTGCAATGTTCACAGGGCACTCACTTAAGCCAAATTGCCACCTCGACTGGAGCCTTCTGGCCTCTATCATTCAGATGGAAAGTGACCAGATGGTATACCAGTTAGTCCCGTGGAAGAGGGGCAAGTTGCTATTGTGAGATGTGATATATCCACAAACCTTTGTCCCTGAATACACTTCCAATGCCATCTCCATCACCAAGGTGGCAGCAGTAGCAGCACCCAATCTCACCACCAAGGTGGCAGTGGTAGCAGGCACCCAATCTCACCACCAAGGTGGCAGTGGTAGCAGCATTGTCAGAGGAGAGGAAGAAGGCCACCAACAGGTAGGAGCAGTAGCAGCAGTGTCAGTGGAGAGGAAGAAGTCCAAATATTCCCACATACATGCCTTTAGCCCTTTTGCCATTGAGATGTCCAGAGCTTCTGTCCCATGACTCCGATGCTTTGAAGAATTTGGTTGCCCATGTCATAGGACAAGAGAGACAACTTCCCTCATCCAAATGCTCTCTGTAGCAGTGCAAGATGGGAATACTGCTACCATGCTTGGGATAGTCAACAATTCACTTTTTATTTATTCTTTTCTAATAAAAAAAACTATATAAATAAACAAAATAAGTAAAAACAAACAAATAAAGTTTAAATTTTTTTTAAATAAAAAATTATGTGGAGAGGTGCAAATTCTGCCTAGTGTTTAACTAGCCTGTCTGCCATCATAAGCAACTTTGCAAGCCAATCATCTCTCCTCTCTTCGAGACAAGTGGAGCATGTTGAAGATACAAAAACAGTAAAAAATATCTGAAACATTTTAGTTAGAAGTGGCTCTTCTATAAGTGCCCAAGACAAGCATCTTGAGCAGTAGTTGCCTTATTTTAATTTACCAACTATGCTCAAGATCAGCGCCAGCCACACAGGTCAGCTGTTTTAACGATGAATGAACAAATGCTAGACAGGAAGTGTTGCTAGACAGGAAGTGTTGCTAGACAGGAAGTGTTGGATTTTCCTTTTTCTTAAAAATATTTTTAATAACCAGCTGCCACAAGTGGTCCAATGAAAAAATTGCTTCTTTTAACTGCATTAGTTACTGTACTTGTTAATGGCATTCTTTGCAACCCCCTCCCTGCCTGTGTTCTCCGTGTATGTTGTTGTTGTGCATTAGGTAAGCCACTTTGGCAGTGGGAAAATGTTTGATTCTAAAAAGAAAAGTATATGAAGGACAGGGGGGCACGTTGTTCCTGTTGTTTCTCAAGTACTGTCCCCCCCCACCCCAAGTGAAATGTGAGTGTGATCAATATGGTTTTCTAGTTTGTCTCACATCTTGAGAAAATCTTGCAGCCAATTTTGTCTCCTCTACTCTTCCAGACAAGTGGAGCATCTACAAAATAGTAGCAATATTTGATTTGTCTCCTCTACTCTTCCAGACAAGTGGAGCATGTTGAGGGCTAAAAAATAGTAGCAATATTTGAAGCAAACTTCAGAATCTTTGCTCAGACAATTTTTTTTTTAAACCATGCTGCATTGTATATTAGTAGTTTGTTGTTGAATTGAAATGTGCTTTTAAGATCATGCAGGACTCAAAG